>OY720441.1:78691233-78977709 GCA_963082915.1 Dolichopus griseipennis
CTATTTCTAATTTCTTTATGTACATTATGTTAAAAGTATGTTAAATAAAATTGCAACCGTTACATTTTATATAACGCATATTATGCTTCGATTCTAGTAATAGATACACAAAAAATAAATAAATGACTCATGTAATTTTTTCTTGTATCTTAAAAACTTGAAGATGAATAAGTTAGTTAGTCTACTTTTTATATGTTTCGTGTTTATAAAATGTTGGGGTCGTTAGTTCAAATCCTTTCTTGGTATAATTTTTTTTTAATTTCAATTAATATTTTCTTTTATTTAAGGGCGTACTTGCTTAAATTAAATAAATTAATAAAAGATTTTAAATTTTTTTATAGGTTTATTTTGTTTCAATAATGATTTATTTCTCCATTTATTAATGTTTTGTATATATATTTTTCAAAAATGTTGCTATACATTCTATATTGTTTCCTTTGTATAGATTCAAATCGAAATACTTTTTTGAAAACTGTATTAAATAAATGTTGATTTTTGAATTAAATTTTGCATTATCAAATGCAAATTATAAATTTTATTTGAAATTTTTTTAATAGACCTAATTTACTTTAAAAAAAATTTATTTTGTTTGGCTTTTATGGTGCATTGAGCTCAGGTATTGTATACCCGAAGCCATTTGCCCAAACTTAACACCATTTTCTTCCATTTTTAACTTTTTTTAAATAGTAAAATATTTAAAACATTATGAGGAAAAACATGAAGAGATAGGGGACAGATGAGGGAGAGTTAAGAGCGAGACGCGGGAGAGATGAGGGAAACTTTGAAAATACTTTGACACATTGCTTGGTTTATTTGCTTAAGCAAAGCAAACAATGCATTAAAGCGAAAAATTAATACTTACTACACAAATATTCATGTGAAGCATAGTCTTCTTAATTTTTATTTTCAAAATGTTTTACTATTTATTTAAAATTTCCAGAAAATCATCTGTGATTTTTAAAGCAGAAATGAATTAATTGATAAACTAATAAATAAATTTTATTTCATCAAAAATTTTTTTTTTTTATTAAAAATAAATATTTTTGGCCTGCTTATGATAATTTTGGATATTTTATTTTCTAAAATAAAACACATCCAACAAAACATTATTATTTTATTTTTTTATAATTAAACACATCCAAAAAAACACATTTAATTTAATGCGTTTGTTACACCTCATTCTAGACAAATATATTAATTGATATATATTATATAATATATAATTTGCTATTTGCTATAGATATGGTTTGAATATCAATTATACATGCAATTCTCAATATTATATCGTATTCATAGCTATTTTATATTTTTTCTTCTTGAATTTTTTTTGTTATATTTTTTTCCAATGCATATACCAAATATATTATAACTCTCTACATTTTGTCTATTTTTTTGATAAAATATATTATATGATGTACCGACATATTCAAAATATACTATATTTATATTATATGGTCGAATCTAATCGAGTTTTGCTTCGCAAGATCTATTTAAGCATTAATTGAAAAATGTGGCAAAATTCAACGCATAGGTAGATGCGCATTGTAAATATTAACCCCAGTCCTTAAATTTGATTTTTAATAAAATTTCATATTTACTTGTTTTTTTTTCAATATTAGTTATAAAAATATCAAAATTTTTTTTTTAATTTTATTTATTTTAAACAAATAATGAAAAATTTAAAATTTTGTAAATAAAATAAATTTAAGTGTGAATTATTACTTTATTTTTTATAGACCTTATATCTTTTCTTTTTCCCCAAAATTTTTTTAAACTTTTCACTAAAAATATTCAGGATGTGATAAAATTTAAAAATAAAAAAAGGCTCTTTATAAATTTTTAATATGTATATACATTAAAAAGTTTGAGGTTAACATTTTTTTCCTGAATACGATATTTAAAAGCCTAAAAAATGGTTTCAAAAAAAAAAAATAAAACAAAAAGGACGGAAAGAATTTTACATGGGCTGGTCAATTTGCTACAAAGGAATCAAATATTTAATGCTATTTAAAAAGATTAAAATTTATGAATATATGTATGTATATCTAATGAAACCTAAAGCCTTTAAATAAATAAAATAAAATAAAATAACTCCAACAGATTGTATTAATAAAAAAAAAAAAAATAATAAGAACCAGTCAGCAATAAAACTCATACAATATAAAAAGAACAATGAATGGTCTATTCTAGAAATGCTTGAAAAAATTTATTAACATTGCAATATTCATTATATACTTCTCTAAATTGACTTCCTTTGAATTCTTTAGTATGTATATGGCTATAAAATAAATTATTTTATATATATTTCTTATGGTACTCGAAAAATACATTGAAAAAGTACTTGATAATATAAACAAAGGAAGAATACTTAGTTTATCGAAATAGAGTTTTAGAAAAGAGTCGTTTATTTTTGAATTGTTGTAAATAAAAATATTTGTAGAAAATTTAAAAGAAATATTTTGAAAAAACTATTAGGGGGGATACATATATTACAATAAAATTTTAAATAGTATTTAAAAACACATTTCAAATTTAATTTAAAAAAACTATTGTTTAAATAATTGTTTTATTAAAAATTGACAATTTAACCAAATGTTCAACCAATTTATTACATATATATTATGAATACATACATTTGAATACTTTATAAATACTATAAAAAATAAAATGGAATAAAAAAAAACTATTTGAGATTTTGAAAATCATATAAACTTCAATAAATAACTTATAAAATAGCATTTTTGATTTAAGAAAATAGATTTCCACTTTTAATGCAATTATTTTCTTTTGAAATACAAAGTTTCTTTAAAAAAATGTAAGACTTTGCTTTTCTAAATCCAAATTTTTTTTTAAGAGCAAGTAGTATGTTTTTAATCGAAAGTTTTTCTGTTTAAGTGCAATTTTTTACTTTTCAAATGCAATCTATTCTTTTAAGTGAAAATATTTACTTTTTATGTGCAGGTTTACCTCTTGAATAGTAAATATTTGTTTTTTTTTTCTTTTTAAGAGCAAGTAGTAAGTTTTTAGTCGAAAGTTTTTCTGTTTAAGTGCAATTTTTTACTTTTCAAATGCAATATTTTCTTTTAAGTGAAAGTATTTACTTTTTATGTGCAGGTTTACCTCTTGAGTAGTAAATATTTGTTTTTTTTTTTTTTTAAGAGCAAGTTGTAACTCGGAAGTTTTTCTGTTTAAGTGCAAATTTTTACTTTTCAAATGCAAGTTTTTTGTTTTAAGAGAAAATATTTATTTTTTAAATGTAAGTTTACCTTTTGAATAGAAAATATTTGTATTTATATATTTTTTTTTCAAATTCAAAAATATTGCATTTAAAAAAAAAAAATCTTGCGTTTTAAAAATGGAAACTTGCCGAAAAGCCGATCTTTAAAATTTTTTTTTTAAGTATTAAAAAAATTGGCTATAAGATGTAAACTTAAAAAAAATGGAATATTCAATAAATTACGTAATTCTTAATATTATAAATCAGGTACACAAACATACCCATGTTATAGAAAAATATTTAAAGATTGAAGCCGGAAGTTTTGGGTGATAAAAAAATTATCAGCACCATTTTTAGAACCAATTTTCAGAAAATTTATTTAAAAATAAAATAAATTATAATTAATATTTATGTAATTCAGTTCAAAATTTTAAATTTCTTATTAATGTAAGAGTTATTAATTACTTGCATTATTCGAATAATTAATTTCAATTAAATCGTATCTATATACACACTTACACACATAGTCTAATTCAAGACTTAATTAAATCCTCTTTTTTTTTAATTTTTATTCAAAAGTTTCCGAAAAAAATAAAATGGTTTGGAAAATATTTTTAAATAGAAACTTTCAACATCAAAAGTAAAAAAAAGTGCTTTCAAGGTTAATTAGTTGGGGTTTATTTAAATCTTTTTTATTTAAACCATTTTTTTTATAAAGGTTTTACAAAATACCATGTCTTTTAAATACAATCTTCAAGTGAAAATATATACATATATATATATATATATATATTATTTATAAAAAAAAATTATGCAAATGAAGGGTATATACTTTTAATAATGCTTTTTTTAAAATTGAATTTCTTTTGATTTAAATTTTTCGTATATAATTAATTATAAGATGAAGTATTTAAAAATTTGGTTTAAATTATAAAAAAAAAACCAAGGGTTTTTAATAAAGCACATTTTCCAAAGAAGACAATAGAAACCCTTCATATAATTAGGAGCTTCATAGCTTCAATTTCTGTTTATTACTTAAAAAACAATTAGGGGTCCGTTATAGATCCTTAACAAAGCTTTGGGCTTTTATTAGTTATAGTTGAGACTCGTGTTCATATAAGAATCCCTTTAATATTTTATTATGGTGCCCCTTTTATAAATTATTTATGGGAATTTTAACTAACACTTTTAAAGGTCACTTGGACTGTTACTTAAGTTTTGTGAAATTTTAGTAAGTCAGTGTTACAACCAAAAGTTGTGTCAAATAATCAGCATTTGTAATGATGAATTAAATTTTTACAATATTTAGGATGCGTGTCTCTTTTAAGAATCGTATTTATTATGACGTAAGTATAAGAGAGATAAAATCCAGCAAGAAATTGTATGAAACTGAGAAAGTCAAATTGTACACGGTTTTTGAGATATTGGATCTGAAATTTTTTTTTTTGATCAACTGAGCATACTTAATCCTGGGTGTGTTAAATTTAGTATATGGTGTGTATTAACTAAAGTGCGATCTACTTCTTCTAAACGCTTTTTAATTGTATTGCGTGATAACTGCAAATAATTGGTCGCTGAATTTATTTCTGACTTATTTTTATAGTCACAACTGACTTATATTTAGAACTAGCCGTCTCTAAAAATGCATTTTTGTCTGGAAAGTCAATTGACTTTATTTCCCATATTTTAGGAATTTTAATTATAAAATTTTAGTAATAAAACCAATTGACCTTAATACCTTTCTGTATTTGACTTTATAAAGTATATGCGTACATATAAATATTATGGAAAAAAAGGAATACCCTGATTTTGAATCAAACTTTAAGATTTCTTTTAATTCAGGATAACTCAAATACACATATAAAAATATTCTGTAAGGGGGAAATACCCTACTTTCGCTTCCAATTCTAAAACCCCTATTAACTCAGAAACTCTTGCGTTGCCGTTAAAGTCCCCGCCAGTGGAAATTTAAAAGGTACATTAACGCCATTCGGGCGTTATTGCGTTAGGGTCTTATTTCACCTCACCAATTTTTTAAGCATAAACTGTATATATAAGGTAAATAAGGTAAAACATAAATAATATATGAATTAAAAATGTTATTTTTCATTAGATTTCATACATTAATTACACTTCCATAAATATAATCTAAATATAAATACATTTATGGGAAAATAGATAGAAAAAACCAGTAGGAAAGCCGAGAAATCGATGGGTTGATGCAGTCGAGTCAGACGCTGTATCAATGCTGCAAGAGCAAAATTGGATAACTGATGCCCAATATCGCGTGAACTGGAAGAGGATGATTCAGGAGGCCAAGGTTCGACAACGGACTGTAGCGCCATAGCAGAAGAAGAAGAATAAATACATTTAAAAGACATAAAATACATAACAATATATCAGAGCTATCAGTTCAATAATGTAGTCAAAAAACCCCTAAACTCCAGATTCATTAATAGCTAGGTATGTATACCTACAAATTAATTTTAATAAAATCTCTAAAAGAAAGTTGTTTTGAAAAAATTTTTTAAATTAGTATAAAATTTTTTTTCTAATTTAAATCACAATGCCATCTTTTGTATTAAATTTTAGTGAAGACAAAAAACACCAATTTGTATTTTTACATTCCCCCATATTTCGTATTTTTAGTTTTCACTTGTTTTTCATTCGATTGTAAAAAGCTTAAAATAAATATTGCAATAACCCAAATGATAAATTTTTCGTGTATTCTTGTTTTTTCATTTTAACAACAATGCTAGCACATTTTTTAAAAGTATATATATATATATATATATATTACTTTTATTTTATTTTATCTATAGATACTATCTATAGATACGATCAAATGTAAAGTGAAAATATTTCTCTTTTAAATAAATAATTATTTAATAATCGATATAACTGTATTTTATATTTTTGCGCAAAATTAAAACCCCATTTCTTCTTCTTCTTTTAACTACAATTCAATTCCAGTTCGATTTTGTATTTTTGTTTGTGGAAAATATTATATGACTAATTTTTCATATTGTAATTTGCAATAATAGTACCTGCAATAAATGTGTTCAAATTCAGGGATGGAAGCCGAAGAGATTTGAATACAAAGTTATTCATTTAAAAATATATGTTACTATCAATCTGTAAGAAAATTAGAAAGTTTAATCAGGATATGAATTACTTTTGTTTAGTATTCAAAATTAAAAAGTTTAATTAAAATATATTAGCCACAGATTGTAGACAGATTATAATAATGAACTTAAGAAATAATAAATTTACTTTTCTTTAAACATAACCTTAAATAGCAGATGCAACAGAACAGAAGAATTATATAAGAACTACGATACTATACAACTTACATAAAAAGCCAAATGAAAGTTAAAAAATTAAGCATTTGCATTAAATAAATTCCTAGAATCAAAAGCGCTCTTGAGTGTCTAAAAAGTCTGAATCTAAAAAGAATATAATACCTAGTTTTTTTTTTAATTGATTAATGGAAAATGAATCTGATCTGAGCATTGGCATAGTGGTTAAGACGCTGATCTTTCAAATTAAAGGTCTCGGGTTAAAAACCCTGTCAAATCATATGTAATAAAAAAAAATATCGTAAAATTGTATAATTATATCGTAATAGCTTATATCGTAATATAAAATAAAATTTTAAAATATACTGTATAAGTCTTGTGTAAGATAATGGCACACAAAATTTACAATTTGTGTATGTATTCATAATTTTATACAATAGCTATAGCCGAGTAATCAAAGGCTTATTGAATAAAATCGATTGAAAAAACTAAAGCCTATAGTCTTAGTGAACGCCCCCAACTCCTTCAGAGAGTGGAAAAGGAATAAAAAAAAATGTAAAAAGAAATAAAGCACGAATTATTAATTTATATTTTAATTTATAGATATAAGGGGACATACAATGTGATAAAGTAGTGAAGCAAGTCTTTCCCTATTCAGACATCTTTCCTTTCAATTGAAGAATTTTGACCTACATGGGATACCTTTTCTTTGCCCACACTTCCTCCCTCCGTTTATTAATAAGGCATGCACACTTCCACTATACACCCTTTCTACACTTGAAATGGTTTGAATTTAAAAATAAAATATTTTTTATTCTGTTACCGTTATAAACTATGCGACGTAAAGTCTTCAAAACTTAAAAATACACATAACGACAGCCATTATTAAAAATAAAGCAATTAAAACTTAATCACATCATACATTAAATAAAAAATTTCTTCACATATTTTTTTCAATTCAAATAAAAATATTAAATAACTAAATAAAAAAATATATACCTAGGTACCTACTTATCTAACTTTTAATCTAAAAGTTTGTAATCTATATTACGTACCGATCATTAATAAATTGCATTACACCTCTGAATATTTTATCATATACTATTATGTACCTACTATTAATATTTTTGTAGTTGATTGTCTATAAAAAAAAGTTACCTACCTTCCTATTAAAATATTTAAAAAAAAAAAGAGCAGCATTTTGTTCTTTTATTTTTGTTAAAATAAAGTGATTTGACAATATTGAATAGGTATTGCTGTATTGTTTATTCGACAAGCTTTTTTTGTGTGCTTGTTTACTTGTTATTGAAAAAATGAAAAAAATCATCAGAATTTGTAAAATATATAATATATATTATATATTTATATACCTATTTAACACGTCATAAAAGTTTTTATTATTTTGAAAACAATTTGTTTTCGATCTTATTGATATTAAAATTCTTTCTTTATTATATTTCAATACAATATGTTTGTATGAGTGCTTTGTATTTCAAAATAATATTTTAAAGATTTTATTAGTAGCTATTATTATGAAAAAATATTAAATAAGTATGGTTCAAAAAAGGTCGGAAACAAATGAATTTTTATGTTTGAAAGTTTAGTTTGAATTAAACATCAATACAATTAAAATTATTAATAGATTGAATAATTATGTTTTGTTTTTAGTTTAAAATAATATGAGTGCAATAAATTGATTCAATAAAAAAACGAGGAAGAGTATAGTTGCCCTTGTCAACTTTTAGATACCCGTGCGTGTATTAAATATATAAGAATTTATTGCAATTGAACTGTTTGACAGAAAATTCAAAATATTTGTTTTTTTATATTTAATTACAAAAAAAATTAATAAAAAAAAACCCACACTTTTCAATTAAAAGCTTGACGTCCTAATCACTAAACCATCGACTTTTTGTTCATCTTAATTTTTTTTTTAAATTATTATAGTTGCGATGGTATCAATTGTTTGTTTTGAATAACTGTTTTGAATTTTTTTAAAAATGTATTAAAAAAAAATAAATAGTTTATAAATGAGAGTTTTAAGATGAATTTAAAAAAAAAAAAAAACTTTGCCCCAGCCAGGAATCGAACCGAAACGTTTTGACTAGTAGTCCCATGTCCTAACCAAACCACCACACCATAGAACAATTAATAATTTGCCTATTTATCTTAATTTTTTTTTTTTTAAATAATTGTAGTTGCTATGGTATCAATTGTTTGTTTTAAATAACAGTTTTGAATTTTTTTATAAAAATATTAAAAAAATTAATAATTTTTAATATAAGAGTTTTCTGTCAAATTTTCTATAAAATAAAATTTTTCATGCATAAAATAAATACATATATTTTATTAAAAAGAATATAGATAACAAAAAATGAATTTAAAAAAAAAAAAAATTTTTCCTTAGCCTGAATTTGAACCGACACATTTTGGCTACAATTAACATGTCCTAACCACCACACCATGAATCGATTAATAATTTAATCACATTTTGTTTGTTTTTATATTTGGTTTCTATTTAGTTATTAATTTTGAAAATATTCATATAATTTCGAAAAATTTGTATGGCAGCTACCCGAAGCCTTTGTCCGATTTTAACCAAAAACAATAGGGAACCTAGAAATTGTCTAAAAATTATTTTGTGAAAGTTTCAGAACTCTAGCTCTTATAGTTTTTGAGTTATCGTGCTGACGGACGGACGGACGAACGGACACACATAGCTAGATCGATTCACTTTTCGATGCTGATTCGATACGTACCCTTGACACTATATCTAGCTCGTATATTTCGATGCGTTACAAACGGAGGAGTAATTTTAATATACCCGATGTTCATATATGTATGCACGGGTATAAAAATAGGTATACCTATAGAGTATAGATAGTTATGAATCTAAATTTTTAAGAATATTTAAATATTTAATTATATTTATTTTTTTAAAATTACTAATTTACTTTTATATTGAATTTATTTGAATAATTCAGATGTGAGATAGCATATATGATCTGTAATCAGTAATCACCATTTGAATATCTTACAGCTTAAAAATTAAATAAATAAAATTAAAGTTTTTCAATACACATGAAATATCTCGGGATGACTACAGATGAAAATTTTAAATGGGATAAGCATATTAAACAAGTAAAGAAAATTATTATACCGATCAAAATTGCAATCAAAAGGGCAGGTGGTGTTCCAATCCAAGCTGCAAAATAATATACATATAATAGGTACATTTTGTTATTACATTTTTGGTTGGTACATTTTTGTTTTGAATTCTTTACAATATTTGCAGTTGGAGTAACAATACAAAATTCCATGTCAATCAAATGAGTATTGTCATGAAAAAATCATTAAAAACATTAGACAAATTGAATTCTAGATTAAGTACAAGGGAATTGTATATAAACACAAATAAACTCGATATAAACCAGTTAATATACTTTGAAAAATGTAAAATGAAGTCTTTATTAACTATTAACAAAAGATGTGCACAACTACAATTTTAGTCATAGAGAGCATCTTGTGATACCTAAAGTAACTTCAACTAAGGAAGCTGAAAGGATTAAAGTACAGTGCAAGAAAGATGTTTAACACTTTACCTATCCAAGTAAAACGCAGCCAAAGTTTATATGAATTTAAAAATAGACTTAAGAAATATTTAAAAAGCCTTAGAAATTAAACTTTGTAAATATATATAATGTAATTTATAAACTTTAAATTTTTAGTTTTAGTATTAATTTACAATCAATTTTATAATTTAATTTCTTATCCACAATTTTTATGTAAATGGTGTGAAAAAAAGGGATGAAAAAAAAAAGGGGATGAAATATTATTGATTAAGTTTTTAAATAAATTCATAACTTGTATAAATAATGAATTATGCAATTTTTATCTTTATTATAGGGTTTCTTTCTCATACTTGTGTTTTGCGCATTTCAATTCGCCCGGCTCCACTATTTATAACAAATGTTATACGACTAGGAATTCAACCAAACGAAAGGAACATGAAGTAAGAAATTGGCTTCCGAAACGAAAGAGTAGAACTATAAAATCATTTTATATACAGTAAAATCACCTCCCTATGATTTTATAGTATAGTAGGTGATGTATACCTACATTTTATAGTTCTATTAATACTTAAGAATAATGCATGTAAAATAGATTTTTTAAATAATAATATAATCATTTTAATTACCTATAAAGATGTAATAAAATATATAAATTTAAATTGAAGTTTTTTTATTTCAAATGTTTTTGCTGAATAATAATTCAGTAGTTAATAAATTTTTTTAAACTGTAAGTTATTAATAATCTAAATTTATTAATATTAATTTAAATTAATAATCTTATAGAAAACCCAAATCAACTTTCTTATATCGGCATTAAGTAAAAAATTTATTTAAGGAAATTTTATAATCCTTAAAGAAATCTAAAGAAATAAAAAAATATGGGCCTGTATGGTCTATGATGGATAACATCTTCATTTTAATTCAACTGGTTAGGTAAGGTATATGAAAATTGAATTGATTGAATACTTGAAATACTCAACTAGTAAGAATATTATGAATGCTAACAACCCCTCAACCTCCTAGTGGTGAGTAGTATATAATTATTTTAAAAGCTCTTTGAAACGAGTTATAATCATAAATTTATCTGGAGATGAAGTCTGATAAAGGAGGCCAATAGAAGTACATAACTTTATACACAGTTCTTTTATCTAGTTTACATAATAATAAAATATAAAAATTTAACCTGTTTTATCATTATTTGAACTTTAGACCAACTATTAACCAAATATTTTCACATAATACCTAACTATTCTAACCAATGTAATTTAATTAAATTTAGATAGGTACCATAAATCTAAAACTTTCAATCTATTCAATTTATTCTTAAAAAAAAAAAATGAATAAATCTTATTATCATAAATTTCAATTTGTTTATTTGACTATTTTGCACAATAATATTCACCATTATTATTCTTTAACTTTACACAAATGCAATCATAGAATTATATAGGTATATAATTATCCATAGCTCCATTACAGGGTTGCCAGATTTTTTTTGGAAAAAACGCCATATTTTAAAAATTTTGTAGTCCAAAAGCGCCTGTAAACTGATGGCAGTGAAAATGCAAAAAAACATAAATTTTATTTTTTAAACATATATTTATTTTAATATACATATCATAATATATATGTATGTATAAAAAATTAAATCACTTTTATGTTTTAAATTCAAATTAAACTATAAGAAAATAATGTTAGAATTCTTTGATAACCTACCTACTATTTGGTTATTATTTTACCAAAAGAAAATTTTTCATCAACAATTTTTAGTTTATTATAGTCATTAATGTAAACTAAAATATTTTTTGATTGCATAAAAATCACATGAGTTATAAGCTTGCTCCGGCGTTAAAATCTAAAACATCTTCCAAAATATCGTCAGCAAATGTTTTATTTTCAGTATTTATGTGATAAATTGATGAATTGAAACGATTTAACATATCATCTGTTATATTCAATGTCTTGCAACAAACTCCAACTGTTTTCATATAACATTTAATGCGAATGATATATGATAACATTTCAATCATCATTTTGTTACGTATTTTGGTTTTCGTTATGTTCATAACTGAAAAAACCCTTTCAACTATAGCGTTGGAATGTGGTAGACATAATAAAATAAAAGAATGTTTACTTATATGTTTAAACATTTTATCACCAGCAGTGCACTACTCAAACAAAATCAGAAATGAAAAGGGCGGCGCCCACAATATTTTTTGTAGCCCAAAAAAGCGCCGGGCGCTTTTCCAAAAATTACCGCGCCTGTTAAAGAGTCCAAGTAGCCAAATTGGCGCCCAATCTGGCAACCCTGGCTCCATACATAAATAGGATTATATTCACCATTGTTTTTTTAGCTTATTAAATTAATAAAAGAGAACAATTTATAATAATCAGCTTCTTTTGTTTTTAATTTTTTAATCAAAAAGGAAAAAAACACCAACAAAGAAAAACAATAAATAAATAAAAAATAATAATAAATTTTAAAAAATAGCTCCTAATATTTTAAAATGTATACCCACTTTTTTAAACAAATTAATTTCATAATTTTTTTATTTAAAAGATCTACTATATACCAACATAACATCATAATACATTATTATATAAACCAAATAAACAATAAACATTCAAATTTATACACACACACACACATTCAAATATAAAAGAATTATATATACTTTAAAATATATACATAGATATACTTTCTTTCTAATCCTTTTGTTTAGTTTCATAAAATCCTTTTTAAAAAAAAAAAGAATGGTAAAAGAAAAGTCCCTGAAAAACCTTTTTGTTATGTTAACTTCTTTAAAAGCTTAACAAAAAGTTTCCAAATAAACATATACATATACATACTTCTACAGATATACAATATATATATTTAAATGCATAACTACATATTTAAAGAATAACATTTTTATTTACTCAGCAAAATGTGACAAAGCATTCAATTCAAAGTAGCTTATAAGTTATAAATAAAAATATTTAACATTTTACATGTTATTAAAAAAAAACTCTCAAAAGAAAATTAACAAATGGACTATAAAAGTTTTATAAAATGAAAATAAAGAGAAAAACTTTTAAATAAATATTTTCTCTAAATTACACTCGAATAAATTTGATTTGATTATGAAAATTAAAGATTTCTGTTGGTTTAAATTTTTTTTTTATAATTTTATTGCATGTTAGAGCTTTTAAGCTTTTATAAAAAAAAAATACAATTTATATTTGAGCCGGTCACTGCCATCTGTTATTTGTAGTGTAGGTATACAAATATACATTATATAAATGTATGTACTATGTAGGTACGTATATTAGGAATATCACATGGTTTTTTATAATATTCAAAATTAGTAAATTAAACTTAAGTAATAAATTTTATTAAATAGTATAAATAGTAGATATGTATGTAATTAATTTTATCTTACATTAATTTTTAAATATATTATATATTCTTAATTTGAAATTAAAAATAAAATAACTTTTATTGACTGTTTTTTTCTAATCTAATGAATGTTTAATTTATTAATCCATTCAAATTCCGACCATATTTAATCAGAGCTTAATGAATATTTGAAAATAACAAATTAGCGGGAAGTTTAACCACAAGCAGTGATGCCAGATAGCGATGACCAAAAACCTTCAAAATTTTCAAAAAAAACCTTCAATTGAAGGTTTTTGAAAATCTAAAACCTTAATGCTTTCATAAAACCTTCAAGTGAAGGTTTTAATAAGAAAAACCTTCAAAAAAATTTTTATTTTAATTTTTATTAATACATTGGCATTAAAACATTAGTATATAATAACACAAAATAAATTATATTGTAACAAAAATGTCTATCCTCCTGACTAGGGCATATAAAATTACCGAAATTTACTTTTACCGGTAAACGGTAAATATTTTATTGAAAAACCGGTTTACCGGTAATTTCCGGTTTTTTTTTTTTTTTATTTTAAAGTTTCATATAATTAGTAACAACCTGTAAAATAAATGTTTAAATTCTTTTAAAGAGAAATACATCTTTATTAGTTACAAACAAAATCAAAAATATAATTAATACATATATTATTTAAATAGAAATTTAATTATTGAAAAGATCTAACTGCCCATTAAAATATGCTCGTAAGAGGCAAATTGCGTCAATTGTGTTGTCACTAAGACTGCTCCTTATTTTGGTACAAATTTTATCGCCAGATGCAACCTGTCTTTCATTGTTAATGGAATTACTTCAACAATTTCATCTACATCATCGGATGACTCATTTGAATTATCCTCTAGACAGATATTTCTAAATTCTTGAGGAATGTGTAAAAACTGCATAACATCCGAATAACTTGTGCGTCGTTCTTGGATGCGTGAAATTAATTCAGCTTTTAACTCCTTGCTTAGGGTTTTATTTTGTGCAGATAATTCATCAAGCATATAAACTTTAGAGTAACATCAGCATTCAGCAATGTACAGTCAGCGCTCAAGGCTTCTACAGCCTATTTTACAGGTAACAATGCAAATATTATCTTGCTAATAAAATTAAGTTCATTTTCTGTAAACGAAATGTTAATATTTAAGTCAATAAGACTTTTTCTGGTACACGATTTCAATAGATAGAACCTTTCTAACATAGCCAATAGGCTGTTCCACCTAGTTTTAGTATCCAAAATCAAAGAGGTTTCTTTTCCAAATTCATTTTTGACGTGATTTTGAAGAATTTCATTTTATGTGGGCAAGCGTCGAAAGAGCTTTACTATTTGTCGAATTTTAGTTAGAATTGGTAGAATTGATTCGTACGAAACATTAGTTTCAACCACTGAGTTAAAATCAAATCTGAATATTTCGGTCAGATTATCATCATCCGAATCTTGATTTTCATCCTCATCCACATTCTCATACTCTACATCAGATACTGAATGTTCTATATTCTTTTTATATAAGACTTGAATAACAGCAAGCTGTATACCATGTGCTAAACATAACTGATGGTGTGTGTCTAAAGATGAGCCCAACTTCTTCATGACTGCAACACCATCTGTTGTTATTATAACGATATATTTAAAATTCAGACCGAATTCTTGCAATTTACTTTCAACTAATTCAAAAATTTTCGAGAAAAACCGGTAAATTAAAAAAATTACCGGTAATTCGATGAACCAATATTGACCGGTAAAACCGGTAAACCGGTTTACCGTTTACCGGGATTAGATGCCCTACTCCTGACTTATAACTTAATTTTAAACAACTTTAAACTTCTATTAATACCTTAGCATTAAAACATTAATATATAATAACACAAAATAAAATTATATTGCAACAAAAATGTCAATTCCGACTTATGAAATTTTAAACAGCTATTAAGACAATGTTATAATGTCTGATTCATCATCATCACAAAAATTTTCATTATTATCATTATTTTTGTACATGGAACTTTTAAAATATTTAAGCAAACCATATAAGTCGTTATCTTCTAAATCACAACAACTACGATTTTTAATTTTAAGAAAATCTTTTGAATATAATATACCCGAAAGAGTTTTAGAGTTCAGTCTATTTCGACTTTTTGTCTTATTTAAATTTATTTGTGAGAAAACTCTTTCAACATTTGCAGTTGATACGGGAATTGTTAAAATAGTCCAAATTAAGTGTTTTAATAAAGGAAAACAAAAGGAATTATCACAACGTTTCGTATTTAAAATTTTCTCAGATTGATTTTAAATTTTTTTAAGGAATTTTTTTTAATTGAAAAACCTTCATTTTCAAGGTTTTTTTGTTCCTGAATTTTGTACATTTCAAAAACCTTCATTTGAAGGTTTTTGAATAAAAATGCTTTTAAAAACCTTCAATTTGAAGGAAAACCTTCACTTCTGGCATCACTGACCACAAGTTACATTACATTACAACATACAATATAACACATATTATTACATAGGTAAATAATTTATTTATTTATTACAATGTTACATTCACATGTTATTTTGTTTATTTCCATTTTTCAATACAATTTAATTTTGTATAGTGTTTACAGTACATTACAGACTACACTACTGTCTACAGTACACTGTACAGTATATCATGTTAACAATCTTAGACAAACAACATAAAGTTTAACAGTATAAACCACTTTAAAAAGTAAGAGGAGGTATTGAAAACAAATGTTAAAGAGAAATTAAATTATATTAGGTAGAATGTTATGTCATTAGATTTAGAATGTAAAAATAAAATTTTAATTTTTATACATTTTAAAATTCTGTTAAGAATTGACAGATCATTCATGCTAAATAATTTAATAGAAAAAACTTATAAAAATTTAAAAGAGAGAAAAAAAGCTTCAATTAAGAGAACAATAGTAATGTTAAATTGGTTAAATGTATTTAATATTTTAACTTAATAATTAATGAGTTAAAAACAATGAAAGAAAGATTAGTTTAAGAGAGTTTGGGTAACTTTTTGAATTTTATATTAATTTTATATAAAACAAAAGAAGTATAGAGTAAATTATTTTTAAAAAAGCCTCCTATGTTTCTTTTTATTTATTTCTTTTGCTTTTTTTTGTTTTTATACCCGTATGACTATATAGTCCAAGGGTATAATAAATTTGCCATTACGTTTGTGACGCAGAGAAGGAGGGGGGGTAGATATAGACTCAAGTGTATGGATCGGATCAGAATCGAAAAATAAATCGATTTAGCTATGTATGTCCGTCCGTCCGTCCGTCCGTCTGTCCGTCCGTCCGTCCGTCCGTCATCACGATAACTCAAAAAGTAAAGGAGCTAGGATTATGAAATTTTCACAAATTCGTTTTTATGCAAAAAACGGAATCGAGTTTTAAATTCAGCCATTTTGGTCCACGGGTTCGAGTACCTGCCATACAACTTCTAATTTTATATGAGCATTACTCTATACCTATAAAAGCTGCGTGTCTGAAATTTTGCCAAAAGTAGTTTAGTATAATGGCCAAAGTTACTGCAAAATTTGGTTGGTCTACTGCAGAGCGTTCGAGTAGCTGCCATACAACTCCTTCTTTTATATGAGCTTTACACTACACCTGATGAAGCTGGGTGTCTGAAATTTTGCAAAAAATAGTTTAGTGTAATGGCCAAAGTTACTGCAAAATTTAGTTGGTCTACTGCTGAGGGTTCGAGTAGCTGCCATACAACTCCTTCTTTTATATGAAGATTACACTACACCAAATGAAGCTGGGTGTCTGAAATTTTGCCAAAAATAGTTTAGTGTAATGGCCAAAGTTACTGCAAAATTTGGTTGGTCTACTGCAAAGGGTTCGAGTAGCTGCCATACAACTACTTCTTTTATATGAGCATTACTCTACACCTAATAAAGCTCAATGTTTGAAATTTTGCCAAAAGTAATTAACCGGATGATATAATGTATATGTTACGGTCATACGGGTATCCCAGAGTTGACACAGTCTACTCTACTACACTCTTCCTCGTTTTTTTTTTGGAAATGCTCATTATTTAATTCTTTTATTATAATTTAATACTCAAATGACATATCTATAAAAAACGTGATTCGTGAATATTTTTATACAAATAAATAAGGTAATATAATTAATGTTATGCTCCTATTATTTTAATTTTTTTTTTGGTTTATATTTTTAATTTTATGTTTTATAATGTTTTTTTCATATTAAAAAAAAAAAAACAGAAATAAAATTAATTGGTATTACCTTGTTCAATGTTCATTTATATCTATATTGAGTTAAATTTAAAAAAGTGTGCTTTAAATGAACATATGAACACATTAAGTAATGTAAAAATTAAATATAAACTTCTAGACGTCTAAAATTAAACAAAAATTGTTTGTTTTAACCTAATTATTAGTTATTAATTATTATTTGCTTATTTCTTAAATTAAATTTAAAGTTTTAGTTTGTTTTGGAACAATATAATAAAATTTAATTGATAAATAACTAGGTATTAAAATGAAGGAAAAATATGATTACTTTTCAAAATTTATGTCCAAGAGTATTACGTATAATAGGTAGGTATAATAAAAAATAAATTTAAATGCCTAGTACCTACTAGGACTTATAACATTTAGAAATGTCTTAGATTGTTAATGGATGCAATTCTTTTTTTGTTTATATTGTAATAATTTTGTATTTGAGTTATATAATATTCTTATATTTGTGAGCTATATTATACAATTAAATTATTTGTTTATTATATTATATTGTTTAAAGGCTAATTTTCATTGCGGCAATCAGGGTTGCCAACTTTATACCGGCGAAAAACTGGAGATAAAAAAATTTATGTATAAAATAAAAATACAAACAAAATTAAATAATAAAATTCATCTTTTTACTATATATTATATAAAAAACAAACAAAACATAAACAAAAATATTTAATTGAAATTAGAAAAAAAACCTAAAACTACATACTATTTAGTTAATTAAAAAATTAAAGTATCCGTATCACAAATATTGCATATTGAATAGTTTGTTATGTTAAGAAAGTTAAAATAAAATATATTCAAATATCAAATAACAGAAAAGTTTTTTTTAAGCCAATTTTACGGTATCAATTATTTCTCACTTTTTAAAGTTATATTTATTTTGTTTAGGTACACATGATACCAAAGCTTTTTGATCATCTTTTTTAATCCAATTCAAAAAATCCTCACAATCCATATTAAAATTTATTTTTGCAATAATTTCAGATTTTACTATATTTAATCTCATTTTATTTCTATTATTAGTCCAAATTTTTCCCATTATGGAAAATACTCGCTAAACAAAACTATTACTAACTGGAATACTTAATACTTTTGAAGATTTTAACTTTAAATTTTTTTAATTTTGCAAAAAATGGTAAAATTTTCACAAAACCTGGAGACTGGAATATTAGTTGAAAAACTGGAGTCTCCAGGGTAAAAATACCCTGTTGGTAACCCTGGCGGCAATTTACTGGGCAAAAGTTAGAGCATAGGCAGAAGATACAAAAATACTATTTGTACGACAAAGAAAAAACGATAAATTACTGGGAGAAACATCCATAATCCTTGGAGAGTCATCCATAATCCTTAGACAAGTATTGAGAGAGTGCCATAATCCTTGGCAAAAAGATGTTCTCTAAGGTCTTTTTCCTATAAAGTTGCTACTACATAAAAGAAAAGTGTATTCTACACAAAAATTTTTTGCATCCTATTACATATTTTTATGGATAGGTACATGACATTTGAATTTTGTAAACAAACAAGAGAATGTAAACAAAGAAAAAAAAATTTTATATTATGGTTTGAACGAATTTTTATTTAAAATTATTTGCAATTGATTAAAATTTTAACATTTATTTTAAATTAATAAAATTTTAACTTTGAATTGAAAAATTCGCGAAATAAAAATTTAAAAATTAAAAAATAAGGTTATGTAATTTTTTTTTGTCAAAAGATATAAAAAAATTTTAATATAAATTTAATCATTTTACTCTTTCTCCCCTATTGAGAGTATAATAGATAACTTTCTTTCTAAAGTCAAGAATACTGGGCAAAATTTTCTCATGAAAACCTGCCTAGTGCCTTAAACCATTAATTTGAACCCAATTGAGAATGAAAGCTGAGTCAAGTCGAAATCAAGATAAAAGTTTTTTTTCACTTTCACTGTGAATCGAACCCGGGACTTACGCATTAAAGGTCGGGAATCCAACCAATGTGTCACCCTTTATTATATTATTTCAATAAAGTTTATATATTTAATTATTAACATATATAATGGTATTTATATTAAGCTTATAGAAATTTACAAATATTCGAATTTTGTCTGTCTTCGCAGTACAATTTTTTCATAATTGAAAAACAAATACATTTTCTTATTATATTTAAGTAATTCTAATTTTTTAATCTAATTTTAAGATATTCCATATGTCTTGTATGCGGAAAAGAATTCAATTATTTTAAAAGTGTATGTAGCTGATAAAAATCAACATTAACACATAATTTTTTTTTTTTTTCAAAATAATTGTTACTAATAAACTCTAAATTTTGAATTTAAATCAAATAAATAACAATATATTATTCTCTATATACATATACGAGTATTACAAAAATAGTTTTAGTTTCATATTAGAATTTCATAATTTAACTTTACACTCTATAACAATTTATTATCATGTTCATTACACACTCTTCAATTATATAAAAATATGTTATCAAACATCAAATATAATATTAAAAATATTAAAATGTTTGTAAGGTTGTAAATTGTAATATAAATATTGTTTGTAATTGTAATTATTATCAAAAAAATATATTTTATAATTGAGTATGTAATTTAATTTAGATTATAATTTTTTCGATTTTTCATTTCAAATTATAACTTATCAGACATAATTTTAAAATTAAAAACTTATTATCGATTATTTATTATTAAATTCAAAAATTTTGAAGCCACATAATTACATTTCCTCTTTTTTGAAAATATATATATGTATATTTACACAAATATACTACACATAAATATAGTATTTTATAATTTTGTATTATATAAAAGAAGATAATCATTTAAAAAAATTATATTTGTATTAATAATAGTATATAATATACCTAATTCATTACACTTCATTTATAGCTTTTGTATATATACGTGGTTAATATTTTTTCTAAAATTTGTAATATTCGAAAAGTGAGAGATTCAATCAAACTACATATATAACAACATTTGTTTCTAAATCTTATTATGTAAATTACATATTTGAATATTTTGTTGTTTTCTTGTTTGTATTAATATATATATATATATATATATATATAATTCAATATCACTACCAAATAATATAATAGTTTCATTATTAAAATAAACTATAAAATATAGTCAAAATATACTATATAAATAGTCATATTTAGAAAATGGAATATAACTTCTACATAATAATGTACATAAATTATATATGTCATTAGAACAATAAGACAATCTCATTATCACCTTCTTTTTATATTTTCTTCTATTCAAAATTTTAATATATAATCACAATATAGTATTTATATACATAATAATAATAATGTTATATATTTCTTAAAATGATTTATTTTAAATTAAATTAAATAAAGAAATATTGTATGTAATTATTATATAAATTTAAAATTATTATTATGTATTTCCTTATTTTTGTCATCTCTTTCGCACACTCAATTAAATTAAACGACTTTAAAAATGAACATTATTATTTTTAGCACATTTTCAAAAAATTTTGTAAAAATGTGCCTATATAGCTTCACTCTGTCCGTCCGTCCGTCCGTCCGTCCGTCCCTTTTTACCTACAATTGACAAAAAAATATCAGGAATGGGTAGGTATTGCAATAAAAATAATTTAATGTTAAAACTTTTTTTTGTAGCCCTCCCCGTTACGGAGCTACAGCCCCACAAAGTCGAAAAAAGCCCCATAATTAAACAGTTATAATTAGAGTTCTATAAAGTATATCTCCAACCTGAAAACGGTAACAGACAGCTGTTTTTATAAGCTTTACAAATTTTTAAAAGTCAATTGAATAGGGTTACCATACGGTACTAAAATTTACCGTTATTCAAAACTAAGTTTTACAAAATTTTTGGTCCCTCATAACTTCGGAACGGCTAAATCTAGAAACTTGAAATTTTGGGAGAAGTTAGATCCTTAGAAATAAGTAAGAGTCAGTTAACAAATTTTTTTTGTCACGCCCCCTCTTTAGGAGCTGTAAGGGGTCGAAAATTGAAATTTTGCTAAAAATTTAGCTTTTAAACACCTATAACTTGAATACCTGTCAAAATTTTTTTTTATTTGTATACAAAATTGAAAGCTCCAAAACGAAAGTTTCAATAAGTGTCAAAGGTTTTTCTTAATTTTGACTTTGTCCGTCCGTCCGTCCGTCCGTCCGTCCGTCCGTATGTTTACAAAAACTTTTACACCGTTTGAAATAGAGTAAAGAAATTTTAACCACGGGTAGATATCACAAAAAAATTAATTTCGTAGAAGAATATTTTTCTGTAGCCCCACCCGTTACGGAGCTAGAGCCCCCCAAAGTTGGAAAAAGCCCTATTTTTAAATTATTATAATAAGAGTTTTGTTAAGTGTATTTTCAATCTGAAAACGGCAAAAGATAGCTGGTTTTATAAGCTCCACAAAAATATAAAGCTAAAATGTATAGGGTTACCATACGGTACTAAAATTTACCATTAGGCTAAACTCAACTTTTGCAAAATTTTTGGCCCCATATATCTTCTAAACGGTTCAACCTAGGCTCTTGATATTTTGGGAGAAGTTAGGTCCTCCAAAATTAATAGGAGTCGGTTAACAAAATTTTTTTGTCACGCCCCCTGTTTAGGAGCTGTAAGGGCTCGAAAATTGAAATTTTGCTATTTTCACCCACCTGTAACTTTAACACCTGTTCAAATTTTTTTTTACAAATATGCAAAATTTATAGCTGCAGCATTATATTTCAACATACGTTAAAAGTTTTTCTTAAATTTGAAAGGGTCTCTTTAAATTGAAGAAATTGTTTCTTAGTCTTAACCATTTTTGGTTAGATAATAATATTCTAGGTAAAATTCCAAATTTTTTTGGAGTTCAAAATTGATTTCCTAGAACCGAAAAAAAATGGAAGGGTGAACACAGGAGGAGGGTGAGCAGATCCATCATAAGTTTGATAAGCAAAAATTTGGGAACCTTCCCCATTGAAGGGCTACTAGGTCTTAAAAATTAAAACTTTTATGTTCTTATAAAACAGTAACTTATTCACCAGTGTAAGTTTTTCCAAAATTAAACGTTAACATTGAAACTCCAACATTATATTTTGCACTTATTAACAGGTTTTCTTGAATGCATTGGGGTTGTATTCTAAGTATTTCACTATTAGTCATATAATTAATTATTAATGAAATAACAAAATTATAATATTATCATAATATATATTTTTATAAAAATAAATGATAAAATACTCAGTAAGAAACCGTATATAATTTTGAAAATGTGCTTTTTAAAAACCCTTGGTTTTTTTTGTTTTAAAATCTATATTTAAATATATAAGACTATGTATATCTATTTTACTTATATATATATATGTAATAATGAAATAATATACTTGACGTATGTTCATTAAATAAGAAAAATAAAAATGCCAATTTATTAAAAAAACATTTAAATTGTCTACTGAACTTTTGAAAAAAAAACAAGAGGCAAAGACAGCAAAAACATGCTTTCTCAAAAAATAAGAAAATAATAGAAATATTAAATGAAAATAATAAAAAAATATAGAAAAAATACAAAAAAAATACACAAAAATATTAATAAAAATAATAAGAAATTAAATAAAAAAATTATAAAGAGCAATAAACAAAAAAAAAAAAGCTATATTAGAATAGTGTAAATAAGTACATTAATAATAATGAACATATATAAATATATATATATATATATTTATTATACATCTACATATTATATATATATAAAGATATATACTTATACTATTTGACAATTGAGATATATATTTATTTATAATGTGGTGTTTGTGGTTTTATAATAAATAATAATGACACAAAAAAAAAAAAGCGTAATAATGTCGAATGTACGTAGATACTGGAAGATTGAACGGAGTAAAGTTAAAACAGTAAGATGTTAAACGAAGTAAAAGTACGGTAAAGGATGGTCTGATGAAATATTTCCTAAAAAAAAAAATATGTTATGGGAAATAATAATAATTAATGGATGAAATAAAAGAAATTATATATAAATTTATTTTTTTAAGAAATTTAGAATAATTTCAAATTATAATAATGATGTTATTCCTTCTTACAATTGGTTGTTGTAGCAGTTGTTGTCACTTTTCTTAATAATTACTTATGCATGTATATAAGTATGTGTTTTTAAATTACTCCTTTTATATTTATTATGTAAATTATATGTTTGAAATTTCTTCAACTTACACAGAAATTAATTTATTAAGAATGTTAATGAAATGAAATTTTTAATTATGTTTTTATACAGTCGAATTTAGATAAATAATACCGGATAATAAATTTTTATATATAGATCAAATTAAATTATTTAATTGTATATTACAGTAATTTCCTGTAAACATTTTAACTGAAATATACCGTTAATGATACGTTAAAATTGTATACATTAATAAATAGCTCGGGGAGTATTACGGTAACGTGGAAAATTCGATTTAATTGATAAGAACACACTCATGGTTTCTGTAAGTGGCTTAATGCGATAAGAAACGTTAAAGTTACTAACAGCTGTAAGTCGCTGAAGCGATATTTTCAAATTTAGGCGATATAAATGTTTAATTTATCGTGTATGGCATCTCTGGAAGACTTTTCTTGCGACTTGATGGTAGGTACTAATTCAGTATCTCAAAATTTTAATACGATAATACGATTTTTTTATGCGATTTTATATGATTCATCATCATCATCAGCTTTATCGTCATCACCATCATCATCATCACTATCACCATCATCTTCGTCATCATTATTATCACCATCATCATCATCACTATCATCATCATCTTCGTCATCATCATCATCCTCATCACCATCATCTTTATCACTATCACTATCATCTTCATCATCGTCATCATCATTATTATCTTCATCGTCATTATCCCTTTTCGAGCGACTTAAAGAAAGAGAGTGTGTAAGTAAGTACAAGCTTAAAAAAAAGTAACGATACAATATTGAACTAGTTTTCATGTATGAGTTGAGTACTTAATGATTACAAATATGTAATAAAACCTTTGTCACTTGCTGAAAGTGATTAGGATTAAGTAATTTATGAGTAAGTAATTAGTAACTATATAATTAGAATGAATAATTTATTTTGATATTTCAGTTTAATTTTGATTAAATACAATTTTTTAATAGTAAACTAGATGTGTCATTTGTGAAATAATTTTAATCGAAACAAAACACAATTTTAAATATTTGAATGACCTTGTTATTCAATTAAGCACAGACTTTTATTACTTTATGGTATATTTTAAAATTATTTTTAAACTAATGCTCACTTTTAATTTAAAGGGTTTTTTTTTATAAAAATAAAATGCATGCAATTTTTATTTTCCAAAATATTGCAAGATGTTCCCATTGAATTCTCTTAAACAAAACAAAAATATATTTTAAAATGATTTTATTGATTCTTCGATTCTCGTACGAGTCATGATTTCTTTTAATTGAAAAAAAATTATTGAAAAATATTTTTTCTTTATAATTTTCCATGTTGGCCAAATTGTAATTTAAAATATACAAATATCATAACAAAATAAATAATACTACTTATAAATTGATAGAAAGACTGGTTCACATTTCGTACTGGCAAATTACCACTAGATTGTGTGCAAATATGTATATATTAAATTAAATAAATAAAAAAAAAAATATATATAATTTTAAATAATAAATTTATTGAAAAATAATAAATCTATGTAAAAAAGAAATTATAATATATTTATTCTTAAAAAACTTGTTATTACTGCTTTTATAATTAATTTGTGTATTATATCAATATCATCCTTAAAGTTTTCCAAGATCTCCCCGTTTTTGTCTTATAAAAGGTATAGGAGTGCATAAAGTCACATTACATTTAGCTTTAGTTTCATGAACTCTTTATTTCCATTTTCCAATGTCCTTATCCATATATTAATACTTAATATTTCTTGGCTAAAAAACATAAGCCCCTGATAATACCTTGATAAATTAAATGGAACCATACAGATCTTTTTAATTGATTCCATTTATCTAATTTTCACTGTATAATTTGATTTGAAAGTGTTATACAATAATATGTCATCTCATTAAAATACACTTTCCATTTATTTTTAATATACTTATATATACAAAATTAATTGAAAAAAATAAATAGTTTGGTGATAATAGCATCATTAAGATTAATTTATGAACAATATAGTTTTAAAACTTTAACACAATACAGTTACTTATATTTTGTAACTTATCAATATATATAACTAGCTAATACCCGGAGCGGAGATAATGGAGATTTAATTGAAGTTGATATTACGCCAAAAAGTTAACACAAAAGTTACACACGGTTTTACACATGTAAATTTTAAAATGTATGAAAGCAATCTTTTTAAAACGATTTTTCTAGGATTATTCTAGTAATTTTTGAAACTTTCTGTAATTTAAAGCAGTACAAACTACTTTCCAAAATTTGACGTAATTTATTTCCAAAAGATTTTTTTTGGACAAATCGTAGGACCGACTGTTAACAGACTCAACTCCATTTTCAAGTTGCTTCACACATATAAAATTTGAGGTCAACCTGTCAAATCGTTTCTAATTTAGAGTTAAGTAACGCAAAAATCTATAAAAAGCCACTGTACCCCAATGGGTTAACGGAACTACACTTTCTCTTTGGGCAAAGCAGTATCGCGCAAAATTGGACGTAATTTGCTTCCAAATTTTTTTTTTGTCAATCGTCGGGCGACATGGGCTAACAAATTTCAAAACTGTTAATAGTGTCAATTCAATTCTCAAGGAGCATCACGTATACAAACCTCTATATACAAATTTTCATGAAAATCGGCTGGGCAGTTTAGGAGTATATTCGCTACATACAAACAAACAAACAAACAAACTTTCGCTTTTATATATATAGATGTATAGTTGTAATGTTCTATAACTACCAAAGAAAAGTTTATTTTTTTTTTAAATGGAAAAGAAAAAGCTTGTAATATTTTACATAATAAATTAAAAACTGTTTCAAAATAAAATATATAAATGTGATTAATACGTGAAAATAACCTTATTATTATTTTAATTATTATAAAAACTTTGTAGCAATTTTACTTCTTTCTTTTTTTTTAAATATTTTTCAACCGTAATAAAATTTTGAATAAATTTCGCGTCCCTTTAAAATTTGTTAATTATTAATTGACATGTTATTATATGCATCACGTTGTTCGTCTGTCTGTTTACTCATCGGTTTTGAATATTAAAGTAATAAAATTCAGCAATGGATAAATATCATAAAATTTAAATACACTTTCGGCCTTATTACAAACATCGGTATCGGCCGATAAACGCTTCTTTATCGTAAAAAATTTTGTTTTATATTACAAACATCGGAAATTTTTATGTTTTTTCGTAATAGAAAAAGCTTTTTTTTTATCGGTTTCTTTGTATTGTAGTCGTGAAAACGGTATTATGACATTGATAAATTGTCGGTTTTTTAATATTTTTAAATCGGGTTCAAATTTCTTACCGATAAAAAAATTTAACAAGAATTTTTTTTTTTAAATTAAAAAAAAAGAGGAAATGTAAGTAAATTTTAAAGATAAATTAAAAAAAAATGTAATTAATAAATTATAAATTTTTTAAGGAGTAAAATTGTAAGTAATAAGAGACAAATCGCTAGAATGGTTGAATTGTTGGAAGAAGATCTTAATCTTGCAAGAAATATATGTACCAAGGTTGTAAGTACTAAAAAATGGCAGCTTATAGCCCTGGAAAAACACATACCTTTCTATTACATTAAAAACTTCTGCAGAAATAATCGAAACTGTTGGTTGCGATAAACCTAAGTTAAAGTCATTTCCAACACTTAATTGATAGCTTCCCTGTGCGCAAAATTTCAAAACAGCTGCTAATTTAATTACATTGGGTACAGCGCGTGAGGTTTTAGTTAATTTTAATTTACCGGCATTTCTTCAAGTAAATCACGGAAAGCATCTTTAGATAATCTAAAATTTTGAATAAATCTGAAACAGATAATTACAACCCTTTCAAAACTAATTACAGTTTTTTTAATGTTATCTTACATTCCGCTTTCTAAATCTAAAGGATTAGATGAATCTCTAATTTGCCTTCTTATAATAAATCTTCCATTATGTTCAATTTCTTCTTCATCATCAAAATAAAAAAATTGGTTCGACATTTTTTTTTTAAATAAAAATACAATTTTTCAATTTAAAATTAAAAAAATTACTTTTTATTCAAAACACTTTTAAAACAAACAAACTTCAACTTTGAAATACAAAAAATATAAAAAAAAAAATAAGTGAAAAAGCTTTATAGCTTTTATTTTTATCGTTTGTAATAATTTTATCGGTTATCGGTTCGTAATATACAACTTACGGATTTCCGATAAATATGTTCAGTCGGATATCGGCCGATACCGATGTTTGTAATAAGGCCGATTATAGTGAAGTTTTTATTTCATAATAATAACAACAGTGACCAAATTTAGTAACCTCTGTTACATTTATTTTATATAATCTTTTAACGAGGATTGATGTAAAGCGTCCAAAGCCATCCAGGATCGTTGTACGCGGTTAATCTGGGTAGTGTTCCTTTTGTACAAATGCACCCTTTGGTTTTGAGGATCGGAACGAGATTAGGAAAAGAAATTAGGGATAGAAATTGTGGACTAAGATGGATAAAGGGAAAATATTTAGAGGGGTATTATGAAGATGGATGATAATGTACTTCTGAAACATTTTAGAACCATACATAAGAATAACTAACTTTAAGAAGCATATTACCTTGTAACTGATTCCATAATCGCGACTTTTAATTATATTCAATAATAATGGACATTATTGAATATGCATATAAAAGCGAAAGGAAGCGGGAGGTTCTACCCGGATTTGTTTGTTTTTAAGTGGTTTTAAATGGTTTTCACATAGCCTCCTAGAAAATCGTATATGAATATATTACTAAATTGATCAAATTGATCCTCAGATTCATAATTATTAATATTGTTTCTCTTCATCAAAATTCATTTTTCCAATTTATTTAAGTGATCTGAATTCTTTAAAAGAGATGATGTTTTATTTTACAGCTCCATCAGAATATTCTTCTATTTAATTTCATACCTTTTGCTTTACTCTGGAATCTCGACCTAATTAAATTACATTAATGATTAAAAGTTAGCTCATATATATTAACATGTTTTATTTATTTTTGTTACATCAGTCGTATTCACTGTCTATGAGATCAATGAATAACTAATTGTGTACATGCATACATGGCAGTGCCAAATGGATTAAATAAAACAAAACTATCAAATTCTAATAGGTTTGAGGAAAAAAAAACTTAGATTCATGGAAGCCTCTGAACAAATCTGTATATTACTCCTCTTTAATGATAGCCACCTATATGTTCATTGGACCACCCATGAATTTGCTAAAGTTAAAACACACATTTAACCTTTGCATCTGAAGGATATAACTATTCGAAATTTTTTTTTCAATTTTTTTTACATACATACATATATATTTACAATTTGCAAATGTGGTCCTTTAGAAACCCTTTTATTTTATAAATACTGCTATATTTAATCGTTTTAAATAATTATTTTAATTTTAAAAATTTTATTGTGTTATAAATCTTTTTAAAAAAATGGTTGGCTTTGAGAACTTGGAAATAAAAATAATATGCCATTTTTTTTTAATATTATTAAATTTAATTAGGTTAATTGGATTCATTTTTAAAAAAGAGAGAAGTGTTGAAAACTTTTATTTTATTATCGATTTATATTATGGCTTTCCTGTTTTATAAGTGTGAACTACGATGCTTTAAAAAACTTTGGTAAGATTTTTTAAAAACTGATGCAATATTCTGAAAATTTTTATAATTATTTTAATAATGTCCTATACCAATTTACATAATATGATAGTTTTTCTTATTTAATTTGCTTTATTTAAATGTGTATAGATTAAAATTGATGATTTAAATTCATCGGTTTGCAGTGTTATTAAATTTATGAAATGCCAAGGTTTTGGGTTTGCATATAAGATTTTTTTAGATTTAACTGTTCCCACTTTAAGGCTATATAATTTTGTAGCATAGGTACATTTTGGAACAAGGAAAAAGGTCCTGGACATAATGTGTTCTTAAAATTAGAATTGATTTTACAGAATTTAGCATACAATAATAATTAATACATGAGATAGGAAAGTTCAGTAATATTGGTTTAGTATCCTTGTTTTTTGAAATCCTGTTTTTAGAAAAGCTCACTTTTTTAAAAAATCTAGCATTAGAAAATCTTGTTTGTGAAAATCACGTTTTTTATTTTCAAAATCTAGGTTTTTTAAAAAATCTCATTTTTAAGGATTTGGACTTGGATACAAAATTAGAACTATTTGAGAATTATAAATTATTCCAGAATGTAAGATTTTAAAAACCGAAATTTCACACCCTTCTAACATTGGATAGTGCTTATAACATGTAAAAATGTCTTAGATTCTAATAGATATACAAATGAATTTAATATATTGTAATAATTTTCAGTTAAGAAAGTATTTCTGTATCTGTGAGTTATAAAATTCAACTAAATAATATTGTACAAAATTAGTACATTTTTGTATTATTATGTAAATTTAATATTTACTATTGGCGAATGATAGTTGAACCGGGTATAGAATCAGATAAAAGTATTTAACTTTTCACTTTCTCTTAAAATTCAAACTAGTGCACCTCAAATATGAGAGATCGACCCTGGTAATCTGGCTGTTTAAATTATAAAATTATAAATTACATAAAGGAATTTGCAATTTTAGGAAGTTGAAGACTACGAACCATCCTTCTATGGTTTAACTTAATGCAAGTAATGTAAACACAGTAATGGACACCGTCGCTCTTGTTGTCATTTCAGCTTGCATGAAATAACTCTATCCAAGGTTTTCAAAACTCTTGTAGAGAATCTTTTAGACGTCCCCTATCCATTTATTGTAATTCATATTATAAAAGAAGTTGTTATTGTTTGATCTTTTTTTTAAATATATAATTTTATAATTTTTTATTTTGAATTATTTTTTATATTTATGAAATGTTTTCTATGTAGTATATACAAATAATGGGAGTTATCTGGGATGCACCCAATTTTGTTTTGTGTTCAAAATATATATTTTTCATTTAGAACATTTTCTTTAGCTTGTTCTGAGTTTTTTTTTTAAAGATAAAAAGAATTTTTTTAATGACTTGTATGTTTTGAAATGGGGTTAGAGGAACAGGACAACATTTTATCATTATAGGTTTTATTTTCAAATTGGTTTAAATTTTAAACAATAATGAAATAATTTTACAATATAATTATGTATGTGGTACATATTTAATTTAAAAAAAAACGAGGAAGAGTGTGGTAGAGTAGACTGTGTCAACTCTGGGATACCCGTATGACGGTTATGTAAACATTATATCATTTAAAAACATTAATTACTTTTGGCAAAATTTCAAACATAAAGCTTTATTAGGTGTAGTGTAATGCTTATATAAAAGAAGGAGTTCTATGGCAGCTACTTGAACCCACTGCAGTAGACAAACCTAATTTTGCAGAAACTTTGGCCATTACACTAAACTATTTTTAGCAAAATTTCAGACACCCAGCTTCATTAGGTATAGAGTAATGCTCATATAAAATAAGAAGTTGTATGGCAGCTACTCGAACCCACTGCAGTAGACCAACCAAATAGTCGAACCCACTGAAGTTGTATGGCAGCTACCCGAACCAATGGCCCAAAATAGCTGGATTTAAATAGCGATGACGGCTATTGCAAAAAAACTAATTTGCGAAAATTGCAAGATCCTAGCTCCTTTAGTTTTTGAGTTATCGTGCGGACGGACGAACGGACAGACGGGCGGACATACATAGCTAAATCGATTTATTTTTCGATTCTGTTCCGATCCATACACTTGAGTCTATATCTACCTCCCCTCCTTCTCTGCGTCACAAACGTAATGGCAAATTTATTATACCCTTTGACTATATAGAACACATAACTAACCATAGGGTATAACAATGGTTAGTTATGTGTTCACATGGGTTGGATTGGAATGACCCATAATAGAAGAGAAATATTGAAAGGAAAAGAACTAATGATGAAGTAATAAAAGATCTGAATGTAACGTGGTATTTGTATTAGTCACTTAACGGTTTTCAGTAGCTTGAGTGAAAAATTTTTTTTAAGATTAAACCTAAAATTTTTTCAAGAGTTCTTTGAGGTAAAAAGAGATTTTTACTGCAAAATTAGAATTAATTTACTTTTAAATCTACTATGTACAATTTTTATTCAACTGTACATAATACATATAATTTATATTATCTGGCACGTGTTTCAATCACCCCAACATACTTTACTTCGTTTTTCTGTATGATATTAATACTTTTTGTGATTCTTAATCCAGAAATTCATTTGAAATATATTTGATTAATGAATTTTGTTAATTGCTATTTATGATACTGAAATATTGTTAATATGTTTCCGTTAGAAAATCTTTTTTTCATTATATAGGATTAGGGTTGTAGCCCCCCATTCATTTCATTCTTATAAAAACTGTTTAATACGAAACAATCAATATTTTTTAATGATTTAGACGGAAACTTGTCATATGCCTGTATTTCTTTTGTACAAAATATAGTGTAATATTAATTGTATTTTCTGCAATTTTATTGTATTATCATTTGAATGCTTGTATTTACCAGTATGAATGACGGAAGACTGTAGTCGTAATCTACACACATAGCACGCAGAACCAAAATTAGAATCTTCGAAGCGTCTGTCAAATTAGTGTTACTGTATGCCAGTTGAGCATGACTTGTATCAAATATAGTGTACAGACACTACAAGTTTTTGTAAATAAATACCTAAGAGTATATGTCTGATATTTTGGCCCTGGTGAAATATCAACGAAGAGCTTTAGGTAATGACGACGAAAGAGCCTATAGGTGCCCAAATAAGACAGAGTGGATTGATCATACTTTAATGTGCGCAACAACGCTCAGTGGTACGCCAAGAGCTAAAAAAAAAAGCGGAGGAAATAGGGGTTGGGCAAAAACTTTTAGAAGAGTTCCAAGCCAAGCAGTTCCAAGAGAATGTAACCTATATGGAAAATTATGGTCGGAAATAAATATAATTGCTCAAAATCAAAAGAATTGAAGAGACTCTAGATTGAATCCCTATGTTTTCTAAGGGAATAAGGAAAAAAATTTATTTGAATAGATTATTTATATACATTGTATATGCAGAGAACTTACAGTTTATACAAGATTAGAGTACATTTCTACATAGTATATATATATAACTATAGGTATAACACATATTCATATATATAACTTAGTCAAATGAAATGTAGTCGAATACAATATAGTCAAAAAAAAAAAAAACAAGTAAATGAAATACAGTCAAATAAAATTAAAGCTTGTGACATTATAACCTGGTTTCAACTATTGTGCGACTTTGATTTAAAATATGTCTTTAAACCTCAAACTGTCGCCTTAGGCAATTCTCTTTTTTCCAATAAAAATTATATAATAGTCCTTTCCTTATAAATGGACCTTTCTAATAAGGTTTAGAACTAAAAGATCTAAAAGCTTTTGATAAGATTTTTTATTATAATTAAAAAAACTAGGAGATCCTTAATATAAATTGAAATTTAACTTACATAGGTTTTAAGAATAATTGTATACAACACGTTCCAGGATACAATAGAACCGGAACAAAATAAAATTTAAAAAAAAAATCAAATTAAATATAGGACTTAAGAAGTAATGAACATTTTATATAGTCTATAACACATATGTATATGCATCCACTTGTAAATTGTTGTAAAACAAAAGTATAGGAAGAATAATATCGAAAAATAAAAGGCAAAACAATATTTATTATAATTCTTTACAATTCCTTTTTTGTAAATTCTCTCTTCCATTATTCATTTTCAATAATAAAAGGAACTTTTAAAAAACTTAATAGTCATATAATATATATATATATATATATATATATATATATATACTTTTGTTAAATCATGGGCTTTGATGTACATTATTATATGTTTTATATATGTGCACTTATATATAAACACTCTTTATAGATGCACAATAAGAGTTGAATAAACACGTGTACAACATTTAGTTGAATTTCATAAATGTTTTTTTAAATTCGAATGTCCGCACTCTACAGTCTATATTTTATTATAAAATTCAATTAATATGTAAAATTTCGTTGGATAATAATATATTTTCAGAATAATTGTTTTGTTTATGGATTATAAATTATTATTTCATATTCAAAATTATTTGAAATAACTTTTATAGAATTTTAATCCATAATATAAAATAAAATTAATAATAATAATAAAACGAGGAAGATTATAGTTGCCCTTGTCAACTTTTAGATACCCGTGCATGCCCACTAACCCTTATTTATTTCCCCTATGCTATTATAAATATTACAAAAAAAATATAAGAAAGTAAAATAGTTTAAAAAATATTTAACTTATTAGGTATCCCATAATTTTTGATTAACTTATTATCCCATAAAAAAAAAAAAAATAGCCCACCCTAAAAGTTGGTCCGAGTGATGTCCAACTTTGCCAACTAACTTGTCCTATTACTTTACCTGCCCAGTTTTGATTTTAACTTCGTAGCTTCATTAGATTCACAGTTATCGAATTGATTACTTTGTATGGCAGCTGCCCGAAAACGGGTCCGTAACATTTTGAAACTTCATATAAGTGCTCGATTCATTATATAACTGACAGTGTGTAATTTTTATCCTCGTAGTATTATCAGTTTCCAAGAAATTGATATTGGTGCAAAGAAGTTGTATAGCAGCCCCCCGAAAATGGGGCCCTAACATTTTGAAACTTCATATAAGTGCTCGATCCATTATATAACTAACAGTGTGTAATTTTCATCCTCGTAGTATAATCAGTTTCCAAGAAATTCATATTGGTGCAAAGAAGTTGTATGGCAGCCCCCCGAAAATGGGGCCGTAACATTTTGAAACTTCATATAAGTGCTCGATTCATTATATAACTAACAGTGTGTAATTTTCATCCTCGTAGTATAATCAGTTTCTTAGAAATTCATATTGGTGCAAAGAAGTTGTGTGGCAGCTCCCCAAAACCTTGATCTGGTCTTAACCAAAAAGAATAGGGAACCTCAAAAATGTCCCAAAAATGTTTTGTATGAATTTCAAAACTCTTGCTCTAATTTTTCAATTCCATCTCTTATAATTAATTTTTAATTCACGAATATATTAAACTTAAGCCAAATTAACTTCATATGATCATTATTCATATAATAATCATCATGATGATTCATCATATATATTCATAAATATCTATCAATATCAATAAGCCATTTACTTAAAAAAAATCTTTGTGTTCTTTTTAGCTTATCTTAAATAAACTACGCATCATTTAAATCATATGAAATTCTAACTCGAAATCGTTATCTACAAAAAAAAAAAGCAACAAAACAAAAAAAAAACAAAATTCATATAATTTCATGTTTAATACAAGATGCCTAACAAAATTTCAAATTTTTATATGAAAATATTGGAGTTAAAAAAGTTTGTTGTTCGAGAGCTACCCGAAGCTTTGGTCCGATCTTAACCAAAAAAAAATAGGGAACCTGGAAATTGATTGAAAAATATTTTGTGAAAATTTCAAAACTGTAGCTCTTTTAGTTTTTGAGTTATCGTGCTGACACACAGACGGACGGACGGACGGACGGACAGACACACATAGCTAGATCGACTAATTTTTCGATTCTGAGCCGATACGTACCCCTGACACTATATCTAGCTCGTCTAGATCGATGCGTTACAAACGGAGGAGCAAATCTAATATACCCGATGTCATATATGTATGCACGGGTATAAACATAATATAAGATAAAATTTATAGATTGATAATTATTATTAAAACAATTAATGAAACAATATTTTGTTGTATGATAAGAGATATGAAATTATAAATATTTATTATAATAATGAATTATTCTGGATTCATATGCAATTTATATGTTAAAATAATTTGGATAAATGCATAAGTAATTACGTATATTACATACACATATAAATTTTATATATTTACAGTTTACACATATTTTTGAATAATAATTCATAGACTATAATTATGGAATTTTCAGATGAATTGAAGAATATTGCATATTGTTTTAGTGTAGAAGATATTTTTAATAAGATTATGAAGGAGATGTGTTGTAATTTCCAGATTTATAAGACCCTTAGAGTATTATGTAATAAGCTAATTTTAATATTTTAGGTTTTATCTTTCAACAAATTTTTTTTTTTTATTCCTTTTCCACTCCTTTAAGGCGTATAGGGCATTCACCAAGTTTTTATTTTAAACTAGGCTTCAGTTTCTTTAATCATAATATTCACTAAGCCGTTGATTACTCGGCTGTAGCTATTGTATAAGGTTATGAAATATGAATGCACAAATGTTAACTTTGTGCGCCATCTATAATCTTACACAAGAATTATTTATATATTTTATTAAATCTTATTTTATATTACGATATAATTATACAATTTTACGATATTTTTTTATTGGATATGATCTGACCGGGGTTTGAACCCGAGACCTTTCACATGAAAGGCGGCGTCTTTACCACTACGTCAGATATCTTTCAACAAATAATCTTTACTAATACATGTTACAAAGCTTGAGCTGTCAAAAAAAAAATCATCTTTTTAACCTCTTAGATCACGGAGCTTATTATTCGTGTTTTTTTTTTAAAATTCAGAGCGCACTCAGAGTGTGCTCTACGTGCTCAGTTAAAATATTTCGAGTACGGTGGAGCAAAATAAAATACAAAGACATTTTGACGTTTGCTAAAGATTATACTTGTAAAACAAAAGTCAAAATGTTTTGTTTATTTAGTTAGCCATTTTTAATTTTAAAATCAATGTTTGTTTCCTATTTTAGTTTGCAGTTTTTTTTTTAGTTCTTATTAAGAGATAGTTTAGTTTTTATTTATTATGAGATAGTTGTTAGTTATTACATACAGAATAATAAGTTAATAAATATAATAAAATTTAAAATATGCAACAAATCTTCATCAAAAAAAAAATTAAATATTCTCTTCAATTACTTAATTATACTTCAATTACTAGTTTACTTTTATAATCTTTTGTTTTTGTAATTTTTCAAAATTTTCTTTTATTTAAAATATTTTAAACGTTACTTAAAACAAGTGATGAAAAAAACCAAGGGTTTTTAAAAAAGCAAATTTTCATAATAATATACTGTTTCATACTGAGTATTTTATCGGAATATAATGTTGAAGCTTCAATATTAACGTTTAATTTAGGAAATATATACGTCAGTGACTAAGTTACTGCTTACTTATAAAAACAGTTAATATTTATTTTTTAAGCCCTATTAGCCCCTCTATGGGGAAGCTTTCTAAATTTCCCAAGGATATAATCCTCACTACTCCCCTTCCCCCAAACTTTTTTAGGTTCTAGGAATTCAATTTTGAATTCCATCAAAATTTAGGATTTTACTTAGAATTTTACTATTTCAGCAAAAATGGTTAATACTGAGAGAAACTTTCTTCAATTTAAAGAACCCCTTTCAAATTTAAAAAAATCTTTTAACATATGTTAAAATATAATGTTGGACCTTTAAATTTTGTGTATTAAGGAAAAAATATTTAAACAGGTATTCAAGTTATAGGTGTTTAAAAATAGCAAAATTTCAATTTTCGAGCCCTTATAGCTCCTGAACATGGGGCTTGACAAAAAAATTTTGTTCACCGACTCCTACTAATTTCTAAGGATCTAACTCTTCCCAAAATTTCAAGACCCTAGCTTAAACCGTTTAGAAGATATGCAGGACCAAAAATTTTGCAAAAATTGAGTTTTGCATAATGGTAAATTTTGGTACCGTATGGCAACCCTATACCTATACTATAACGACATATTTCTGCTAAGTTTATAAAACCAGCTATCGTTTGCCGTTTTCAGATTGAAAATACGACAGTTTTTTCAAATCGTGTTTTTTTAATAAATCTGAGCGCTCTGAGCTTGTTCTGTTCTTGCTCTGCCAAGAGTGTGATCATTTTTTACAGAACGTGCTCAGATCTATGTTCGGGTCTTATGATTTGTTACTCATCGTCTTTATTTCTTTTTAAAATTTTAAATCGAGCTGCTGTATACATTCTAAATGAAAAGAGAGCGACAGATGTTTTATTATTTCGTATCAAAAGTTTCACATTTTATTTCAAAGTGAAACTCCCGCATAATCTACATCGTGCTTTCATATTAGAATTTATTTTGTGGGACATAACAACTTAAAGGATTTTTGAACTTAGTTGGGGAATGTATAAAACACAAGAATTAAACCTGTCTTATATTGTCAGAATTTTTATAATTAGGTTAAAGTTAGGGCAATACATTAAAGAGAAAATTTATTTCACTATTAAAAAGTAAGATGGATTGGAAACGAAAGCTTGGAAAAAGCTAATAGGTTTTTTGACGATTTTTATAAGTTAAATCTGGTTAAATATTAGTCTGATACTATAAATCATTATATCTGAAGATCTATTAGGTATATATATTTTTCCAAGCTTATACTAATCTTCTTTTTCATTTAGCGTTACAACTCGGGCTGAGCTAAAGCCTTCTTCGTAATACTCCTCCAGGTAGATCGATCCTGCGCAGAACTCTGCCAGTTTTCCACGCTCATTTTTCGGCAGTCATTCTCGATGTTATCTTTCCATCTGGTTCTGGGCCTGCCTCTTGCTCTACTGTATAGTGGTCTGGTTTTGAAAATTCTTTGTTGAGGGCGATTTTCATTCATTCTTATTATATGCCCTGCCCATCGTAGCCGCTGTGCCTTTACAAACTTTACAATATCTTCGCCATTAATTATGTTATTGATGTTTTCATTACTTCTTCTTTGATATTCTCCGTTTTCTAATCTTATTGGGCCAAAGATTTTTCGGATAATTTTTCTTTCAAATATACGTAGCTGTTCTTCATCTCTCAGTGTAAGCGTCCAGCATTCACATCCATATGTTACTATTGGCTTTATTATTGTTTTATAAATAATTACAAGTTTTGTTTGCCTTGTAAGGATTCTTGACTGCAATAGTTTTTTATTAGTATAATAGCTTCTGTTTCCTGCGGTTATTCTCTCTTGTATGCACGAGTGCATACTGTTGTCATTTTTTATTAGTACACCAAGATAATTAAAGTTTGCGACACCTTCAAAATTAAAATCGTTGATGGTAATATTTTGCGGGTTTCTCTGATTTGATCTATTGGACATTCTCATATATTTGGTTTTATTTTCGTTAATTTCCAGACCTACTTCTCTTGTATTTTCTTCTAATGTCACAAATACTTCTACCAATGTCCTATAGTTCTTAGCTACAATTGCAATATCATCAGCGTAGGCTATAATTTACCATGTTACCACCCTTCTCAATTTTGCCTACTGCTTGCTCTAAGATCATGTTGAACAGCAGCGCTGACAGCGCGTCGCCTTGCCGAACTCCCGATTTTATCTCAAATTCCACCGAAGCAGTATTTTGTATCAGAACTTTTGCTCGCGATTTGAACATAGTTTCCATTGTCAGATTTACTAATTTGCGGGGCACACCTAATTGAATCAGTTAATATGCTATTTTGTTTCTATTTATGCTATCGAAGGTAGCGAAGGTAGCTTAAGCTTATACTAATATTTAAGTTATATATACACTACGATCAGCGGAATATTTAACTTTTACTTAATAATGATAGGTGCTGCCGTTTTGAAGATATTGTAGTTAAAAAATTGAAAATTCGAAAAGTGTTTAAATATCTTACTCTAAAAGTCAAATATCATAAAATTTGCCCAAAAAAGGTCTCAATATTTTTACATTGTTGGAATGCTCTGTTTTGTCTATAAATGGAGCTTATTAAATACGGAAAACTTTAATTTATTTAAAACGAGGAAGAGTGTGGTAGAGTAGACTGTGTCAACTCTGGGATACCCGTATGACCGTTATATAAACATTATATCATTATTATTATAAACATTAATTACTTTAGGCAAAATTTCAAACATACCAGCTTTATTAGGTGTAGCGTAATGCTCATGTTAAAGAAGGAGTTTATGGCAGCTACTCGAACCCTCTGCAGTAGACCAACCAAATTTTGCAGTAACTTTGGCCATTACACTAAACTATTTTTGGCAAAATTTCAGACACCCAACTTCAATAGGTGTAGAGTAATGCTCATATAAAATAAGAAGTTGTATGGCAGCTACTCGATTTAAAAAATATTAAAAAATATAAAAATTTAAAACAAACTTCCATTTAGTTCAGTAGAAGAATTTAACACAATCAAAATTTTAGCATAAATGTCACTTTGACAAAATGGTCTACCATGTTTGTTTTTAATGATCAGATCATCAACAAAAATCATCAACTTTTGACATATAATGACCTTAATATATTTGTCAAAAATTTATTATGTATGTATATTTTATTTATATATAATATGTATGTCTGAAGTACCTACTTCTGAAAATGAATATGATAACTTGATTCCATTCATTTTATTCTACAAACATTTAGGTATATATATGGTATATATATATAAATAATTCCAAAAAAAAATGACAAATGATGTTTATATTTTTCAAGATGGTTTCAAAGAAATTAATAGCTAATAATTTTCTAGGAAAATAAAAGAAAAATTCTCTCTATTCATTTGGCTTGGTGTAAAATAACTGTAATATCACAGTTGAAGCAAAACTGAACAATATATCTGATTATAAAATATATACGTTCGTTTAGTACTCAGCTACATTCATTCGTACATACAATAGAAAAATTTGTTATTTTTTACTTGACAAAGTGTTCTATAAGTAAAAATTATTATATAAGTATAGGTATTATATATCAAGTAATATATGTACTATTTAGTATTATGTTTATGTAAGTGTATTCGTATTACAGCATAATTCAAAATTTAAAAAAAAAAACCACTTTTTTGGTATTTTATATATTCCTTCAAAAATGTTTTTCCATGTTAATATGTAAATCAGGAGGAAAAACATTAAAATTGGTTTTTTTTTTTAGAAAAATTTTTTCCAGATCTCGCATCCGAAAAACCTCCACAATTTTGTTATTTTTTGTATTCAAAAAATTTATTATTTTCATTTTTAATGCCGCGCGTTGTTATTGTTTTGCGTGTGAACAGATACACCACACATACATACATACATATATTAATATAATCATATCACATATGAAGGATTTTAAGAATTGAAAATATAAAATATATAAAATAGAAAATAATATTATCAATATTAAATATACCATGTAATTTTTGGGTGTAAAAATTTAGCAGTTCAATGTACATTCTGACATTTTTATATCTTAAGATGTAAACGAAAGGATAATGTCAGTTTATTCAAAATAGAAAATAAAAAGATTCCTTTTAGGTACCTTAAAAAAAAAAAAATTGTGAATTTAATACTGCGAAAATACTCGTAATTTTACACCTAATTTGTTGACACATCATACAAAGGTATTTTGTTTTAAAATTTTATCTTTTATTTAAGAAACATCTTCAAAGCATAAGCACAGTCAAAGCTTTTTTTTTTGTCAAGGAATTGCTTCTGCTATGCTATGCTGCGATCATTTCAAAAAGCAAAAGGCATTAAAAGCTTTTCATATATTTTATTAAAAAGCAATTTTCAAACGAAAAACTTTTGCTGAATAGCAGATAAAAAATGATATTAAATTGCTTTGACTGCTTATGCTATCCTTGTATTTGAAAATGTTTTTTATTTTATAATTCTGTAATCTTTATCTTTAAAAATTAAATGCTTTTGTTGTATAACCTTTTCAGCAATTAAGTTCTTAGTAAAATCTTTTTCTTACTTTTCTTATAAATAGTAACAAAAAACAAGTGAGGGAAAAAACCAAGGGTTTTTAAAAAGCAGATTTTCAAAATTATTTACGGTTTCTTACTGAGTATTTTATCATTTATTTTTATAAAAATATATATTATGATAATATTATAATTTTGTTATACCATTAATAATTAATTATATGACTAATAGTGAATTACTTAGAATATAACCCCAATGCACTCAAGGAAACCTTTAATAAGTGCGGAAGATAATGTTGCAGCTTCAATGTGAACGTTTAATTTTGGAAAAAACTTACACTGGTGAATAAGTTACTGTTTTATATAAACATAAAAGTTTTAATTTTGAAGACCCAGTAGCCCTTCAAAGGGGAAGGTTCCCAAATTTTTGCTTAGCAAACTTATGATGGATCCGCTCACCCCCCTCCTGTCTTCATCCTTCAACAACTCCAACAAAATTTGGAATTTTAACTAAAATATTATTATCTAACCAAAAATGGTTAAAACTAAGAAACAATTTCTTCAATTTAAAGAGACCCTTTCAAATTTAAGAAAGACCTTTAACGTATGTTGAAATATAATGCTGCAGCTATAAATTTTGCAAATTTGTAAAAAACAAAATTGAACAGGTGTTAAAATTACAGGTGGTTGAATATAGCAAAATTTCAATTTTCGAGCCCTTATAGCTCCCAAACAGGGGGCGTGACAAAAAAATTTTGTTAACCGACTCCTACTAATTTTGGAGGACCTAACTTCTACCAAAGTTTCAAGACCCTAGGTTGAACCGTTTAGAAGATATGTGGGGCCAAAAATTTTGCAAAAGTTGAGTTTAGCTTAATGGTAAATTTTAGTGCCGTATGGTAATCCTATACATTTTAACCTTATATTTTTGTAAAGCCTATAAAACCAGCTATTTTTTCCGTTTTCAGATTGAAAATATACTTAACGAAATTCTTGTTATAACAATTTAAAAATAGGGCTTTTTCCAACTTTCGGGGGCTGTAGCTCGTTAACGGGTGGGGCTACAGAAAAAAATTCTTCTACGAAATTATTTTTTTTGTAATATCTACCCGTGGTTAAAATTTCTTTAATCTATTTCAAACGGTGTAAAAGTTTTTGTAAACATACCGACGGACGGACGGACGGACAAAGTCAAAATTAAGAAAAACCTTTGACACTTATTGAAACTTTCGTTTTGGAGTTTTCAATTTTGTATAAAAATAAAAAAAAATTTTGACAGGTATTCAAGTTATAGGTCTTTAAAAGCTAAATTTTCAGCAAAATTTCAATTTTCGACCCTTTACAGCTCAAAAAGAGGGGGCGTGACAAAAAAATTTTGTTAACTGACTCTTACTTATTTCTAAGGATCTAACTTCTCCCAAAATTTCAAGTTTCTAGATTTAGCCGTTCCGAAGTTATGAGGGACCAAAAATTTTGTAAAACTTAGTTTTGAATAACGGTAAATTTTAGTACCGTATGGTAACCCTATACAATTGGTTTTTAAAATTTTTTAAAGCTTATAAAAACAGCTGTCTGTTCAGGTTGGAAATATACCTTATAGCCCCTGTTTAAATATGGGGCTTTTTTAGATTTTGTGGGGCTGTAGCTCCGTAATGGGAGGGGCTACAAAAAAAAGTTATAACATTAAATTATTTCGTAGGTAAAAAGGGACGGACGGACGGACGGACGGACAGAGTGAAGCTATATAGGCACATTTTTACAAAATTTTTTGAAAATGTGCTAAAAAATAACTTTTTATAATTCAGCGTTTGATTATTGTAATGTGCTGAAAAACTACAGCTTTTGTTTTTTTTAAATTATAGCTATCGCTTTCATTTGCTTCTATAGAATTTTAGCAGCATAGGTATATAGCACAGTTTTATTTATTAAATTGAAATAATTGTTCAGCAAAGCAGTTATTTCATTGCTTTTGCTGCTTCAAATATAGCATTTCAAACCCTGATATTAAATATATAAAAATTTAAACTTGAATTGAAATTGCTTGAAAGTTTTTGTTTTTTTTTAAGGCTTTTTCTGGCAACGGCTTTCAACGACTTTTCTAACTTCTGTTTTGTTAAAAAGATTTAGAACTCAAATGTATTTAATACAAAAAGGTGTTTTTCTGTAGAAATTCAAACTTTCATCTTCCACTATAATTTATGAAATGCATGTATAATCCGTAATATTATATGAGCCTAGACTTTGTTAACAACCTATACATAAGCAAACTAGAAGTCTTAGAAATGCGGCTCTATAGAAGAACACTGAGAATCTTGTGGGTTCGTGTCACAAATATTAAAGTTCTTCGAAGAATAAATAATAGCGGAGAGTGTATACAATAAAATAAAGGTAAATATCATATTACGGAAATGTGAAAAGTACGAACTCCTACAGCTTAGAAAAATAGCACAGTAAAATTGAAGGTAAAAGAGGTATTGATCGAAAACCATTTTCTTGGTTACGTAACATTAGGAACAGGAGAGGTGTATCGAATATTGGTGATTTAGTACACATAGCGATGGATCAAATTGATAAAGAAACATTTTATCAAGAACTTAACCTAATTTCCATAACATATGAACATATAATTGCTAATATTCAAATATGGATAGATATCAGAGTGAGACAGAGATATAATTCAAATTTCACTATATATAGGTTTACTTAGTTCGTCCAATAGTAATTTAGTTGTAAGATGCTTTTTGTCTTGCTCAAAATCTATATTAATACATTGGGTGGGTATTTGGAAGAGGTTTTGGAATTACAATTCCTCCTTATTGCCTTCTAGTGTATGTAGTATAATGTATTTTAAATGCCCAAATTTTTCTTATCACTTTTTTTTTTAAACTTTATCCCTAAAATATTTTTTGGATGAAGTGGTGTTGGTTTATGATTTACTGAAGTGTTATAAAACTTAATTAAAACTAGGAAACTCTAAAAATTTATAACTATACTTTAATATTATAAAGTACACTCACTTGTGTGTAAAATTTCATAAACTATGGTTAACTTTAAAAAAAGTATAGAACAAGATATACAAGAGTACCTAACAAATTTACAGAGAATATTCAGAACTCTAGTCGTATTCACAATCTACAAAAAGCCGAATATTTAAAATTATTCAAATCAATACACAAAGAATTTTTAAATTTTGTAAATTTTTCAAAAACTGAATCATCGCATTTATAAAGTACGTAATAGTAAAGTGTACAACTTTTTTTAAAGTCAAAAAGAAAAACCAACTCAACTTTTAATCCCTTAGGGGAAAATATTTTCAAAATTCATATGGAAAATAAAACCAAAATTTTCTTATTTTTATGGAATAATTATCTTACAAATTTAAAAAGTTATGAATATAACACAGAATTTTTTGAATTTGTTTTTTATATAAGCACCAGAAATAATACACAAGAAAAATCGTTAAAATCAAAAACTTTTACAATTAGTAACAGTTTAAAAAACATTTCCTCATTTCATTTCCTCCACTTTTACCATTGAAAATTTTAGAACTAAAGTGTTTTAAAAAAAAAAAATTCTTATCTTGTTTGGTCCATTTTCCATCCAATCCATATATAAAGTCTAAAAAAAAACAACTTCAAAATATCGATTTTAAAAATTTGGGGTTTTTGGAAAAATTTTTTTTTCCAAAAAAAATAAAAAAATTTAAAATTTAACTTTTTTGTTACATAAAATTCTTGTAAACTTTTTAAAGTTTTATGGTACGTGCTTAAATTGTTCATGGTTATCAGTAATATTCTTATGGTTTTGGGGTTTTCTTTTTGTGTTTATATTATGTTATGTGTAAGAATTCTCCCACTTTGTAATCGTTTAAAATTTAACTTGAAAGTCTTCTGAATTCGAAATTTTCTGTATTTTTTGATAATTATGATTTTCATGGAAATTTATAATGGAAATAAAGTTTTGTTTTTTACTTTTTTAGACTTTCACAACTTTTTACTTGTAAAAGTCTGCTTTGATAAATATTCAAGAAGGACCAAAGTCTAGTATAAGTTTTTTCTTTGGAAATGTGTAGTACACTATGAAGGGAAGAAAATGGAGTAGGTTTAGGGTTTAAGTTTTTTTTGTAAAAGTTCAAAATGCCTAGGGGTTTTGCAATGTATGTCTGGGAAGAATTCAAGGACCTCTTTTTAAGTGTTTATTTTTTTTTTTGGTGAATTTTGTCCTTGATGGATTCAGTTCTTTAAAAATGATAGAGTTTTAAGGCATCTAGTTTAGGTGTTAAAATTTTGATTATATAATTTGGTTTGCTTAAATGTGTTTCGCAAACTGCGCTTTGTCCATGAAGAATTTTACAAGTTATATTATTAATGAATTGATTTGATCGTAGTATTAACATTATACTTTTAATTTATAGTAATACTAATTCAGGCCAAATATAAAGTTCCACTAAAAAGTCCAGGTATATATTTGTATTTGGATTCCTATTACTCTCAACTGACTACTCCCAACTTTCAGACTAAGTTTATGTTAAAAACTCCACAGGGTAATTATCTTCATCGTTTCACAGCAATTGTCAATACAACTAAAGTACAACATCAACATATTTTGGTCAAAGTGTTGCCTTTTTTTGAATACTCAGTATAGTTTTTCACATATTGGATTATCTCCGAAAATTTGTTGTATGATTTGAAGGAATTTTAGTTTGGTTCATTAAGCCTTTATCATTCATTAAATCACCTTCTTTTCACTTTCAACTTTATTATAGCCATTCATTGATTTACTGAGAGAAAATTATCAGTTAAACGAAGCATTTCAGGACATTGTCTTCATTTAATAAGTATAAGTAATATTAGTAAATTATGTCGAACCAAAACCCCTTAAACGAAAAACTTACCTTTGGAACTAAATTACAAAAATATGAATCAATTATAATTAAGTAAGTATTACAGTCTTATTAAGTTTTAAACAATTAACTTAAGTTGGTCTTAAGTATCATTTTGGTAATTGGTTTATTGTATAAACTGGTAATTGGCTCATCATAATCAGTCCTCTGACTTAGGGAAGATTGTTCATTAAGAACTGTATGTCCTAGTTTTTTTTTTCCTTACTCCTCTTGAGAGCATCTACTTGACATCTCCATCTCACGCGATTTCGCGCTGATATTTTAATTCCAAAAGATGTTGCATTTAGCCATTTCTTGATAAATTGTCCTGCGTTATGTGATGTTGGGACGGACGCGTCTTCTAGTCGCTTAAGGGTACCACTCTAATGCCACGTGTTATGCTTTTACTAGGCTTTCTAAGTGTGTGACCTATCCACCTTCATTTCCTACGTCTGATTTGTTTGGCTATGGGTTCTTCGGCTGCTAGTATCCAGGTATGCCCAATTTAGATCTCGGAAATAAAAAACGAGCGGGCAAATTTTTTCTGAAAAATTTCAAAAGTGTTGGTTTTAGTGGTCAGAACTCAGATAGAGCGTCTTGCTCGCAATAAAAAACGCTTGCTAAAAAATCTCTCGCTTGTTGTCTGCATGTCTGAAGCTCATGTTCATGTTCCATAGTGGATATGGAAATATGAATCTTGATATATTTGATATAATTCTCAAAATGTTATTTCTAATGTTAGGTAACTTTTAATGACATAATATTATACTGATTGCAAAATAATAATCAGATAAATAAAAGAAACTTATCAGTTATTCTCTTTTATTCATACATTTCAAAATATGCCAATTAAAAAATTATTTTTATTTTTCATCTTAATTCTCCATTAACATTTTTCCTACAGTTTCTTTATGCTCAGTGTTGTTCAATATATAGAACATCATATATTATATACCATCAATCCTATCAATCAATTTTCAATGAATGAAAAAAAGTAAATTAATCTTTAGAGATTGTTTGGATAGTTAAGTACTGAAAATTGATTAAAGTTAAAGGTTTGGTTTAAGTGTTATTTGTGTTAGATTAATATGCTTTACTTTTTGATATTATAATTGTTGGATTAGTATTCCACTTCTTCTTAGAAAAAGTCCAGATATTAATTAGAATTTTAATTTAACATCTTTTTCGTTTTGATTGGTCATTACTTAAACTCTTTATGTATGACTTTAGGTATGTTAGACTTTTACATATTTCCAACTTAAGAAAAGTTTGCATAGATACTTCAACGAACCTATCAATCTTTTAGCATTTTCTTTTATATACTGAATAATCGAAAAATGAATTTTTCAGTGAATTGTGTATATTTTAGGAAATTGTTTACATAAAATGTTGCTTTGCATAATAAAAAATCAAATTGATTAAAAAACAAAAAATTTTTGAAATCATTTGAATATTTCCTTAGGAAATTTTTATTAAAATTTTAAATTGCAGTATGTAGAGTGCTTTTTATACCATTGGCTTTTTTTAAAAAGAGTTTCTGTTGCTTCATACGCATTGTTTTTATTGTTCTTGATTTATTCTTCATCAACATTTTAACAACAAATACATCCTGCAAGGATTTTTTAAATTTTGTCAGTGTTTAAAAGTTGATAAAATTTGATGTTCCAAAAAATAGTATCCATACATGCATTAAAAATTATAAAATAAACACGACATCTCTGTACACAATACATAAATTTATCACATCACATTTGTATGTTTTTGGTGTATATGCTATGTATGAAATAAAATTCTTTTTAACATTCATAAATACAATGTGCTTCACGTAATAAACAGTGTTTGCAATTCAGAATAGGATTTTGTATTTAGTATAACTTTAAACTTTAAATACTAATAAAGCAATAGTGTTACAGAGTTAATTTAAGAAGTCTAGAAGGTTTAAGAAAAACGAAAATTTTTCAAATCACATAGGTTTTCAGTCAATTGGGCATCTCTATGGAAAATGGACAGGTTGGACGAGTCTTCTACGAAAATACACGATGTATGTCAAAGGCCTAAGAAATAATCTGATTCCTATTAGTGTAAAAATTTTTAATAATTACCTCTTCTTTACATTTTTTTAACAAAATTGATGTTTTTCACTTCTGATACACTCTGTGTATGTATGTTATCATTGTTTATTTTATTTACAGGTTAACATAATAACAGCAAAGTAAAAAAAAATTGCAAGCTAATCATTATTACAATTTATTATAAATGAATTTCTTTTAAAATGTCTTCTCCAAACAATTATTTATATACATTGGCTATATATGTATATATATATAATATATAAAGTTATATACATTGTGTATAAAATGGAAGAAATATTATATAGAGACGCTCCATTAAAAATGAATGTATATTTTTATGATAAAATATTTAAATATCAACTATTAATAATATACAATAGGCCTATAGTCTTTATTTTTCTACTTTATTCTTTATATATATGTACATACAATGTATTTATTATAATATTTATTAGAACCCAAACACATAAATATATATAAATTGTCCATTTATTTACATAATAATATCTCGATAATTAGAACAATTTTTAGTAAAGCTACTAATTGCACAAATTTCATAAGTAATGTTGTTAGTATTTGGGGGAACTTATTTTGAAACTTCAAGGGGCTGTATGTCAAGCAAAATGATTTAATTGCATGTTACCTACATAATATCTGTGAAATATATGGGGAACTAAAATAGAAAGGAAGAATGAACTATGAACTGTAGTACAAAATTAGACACTTAAAACATTGTAATCCCTTTAAAAACTGCTTAAAAACTTTCTTGAAGTCTTAATTAATACAGTGATAACTAAAGCCAGTGAATTATCTAGAGATAGAAAATATTTAAAGAAATGTAACGAGACTCATGTACCCTGCACTTGAATCAATAAGCCGCCATTAATTTACAATGTTATAACTTACACAATTGCTATAGTTTTATGTCTTGTAAAATATCTTAGACGGGGTTCGACTCTGATTTATAGATAAAATAATTTATAAGTTACACGGCAGTTTTTCCAATCTCTTTCACTAGACCAACTATATTTTGTGCAGACTTTTGCCATTAAGCTTAAATACTTTTAACAAAATTTCAGAAACTCAGTTTTAGTAGATATTAAGTTATGTTTAATATTATACAAGAAGTTGTATGACAGTTACCCGAAGGCAATGCACTAATTTAATTAATTTTTGCACAAATTTTTCACTTTGGCCATAAAACTCAGTTACTTTCGGCAAAATTTAAGCCTAGCTCATACGCAAAAAGATTTTGTTTTGCAGAATCATTAGAGCAACCAGCTGTCTGCGGATTTCAATAAAAAAGATGACTTTTGTATAAAAACAGGATCCTTAGCTGCTTTAAGTTTTGATGGGATTCTTTAATTTAAGATGGACGAACGGACGCACAATAAAGCTAAATCGATTTATTTAATTTAATTAAAGAAAGTAACTTTGCTTACTTGACTGACATAAAAAAATTTCGAAAAATATTAAAATACAATAGGTTTCTTCACGAACAAATAATTAAACTTAATTCAATTAACTTTAACTCAATTAAAATCGTTTGTCTCGTGAGGATGTTTTTTGTCAAAAAAATTAATTGAGTTATATTAGTTTGGGGAACAGCTGATTTTGAAATTTCATTTGTTTATATTAGAAAATTATTTTAATATAAACAAATGAATTATATTATTATATTTTGTTTATATTAGAAAAGTGTTGATATTTGCGACTTTTGTTTATAACTAATAACAAATATATATGTATGTAAATAAGTTTGAAATTTAATAAGTCAAAGAAAAGTAAATTAATTTTAATTACAAAATTATTATTTTAGTAATTACTTAAAAAAAATTGAACTATTTATTTATTAAGATGAAAAATGTCAATATTTACCTTTTGTTTATAAACAAACTTGTTGTCATTAGTTGTCAAAGTAAAATAACTCAATTAACTTTAATTGAATTATTTAAAAACTAATCATGAGGCTTATTATTTCTGAAATAATTGAACTAAAACATTCCGTTCGTTTATTCCATTTGTTCGAAAAGTGTATCAAACTTTTTATATGGCAATGTAATTTTTTTAATTTTTTGATTGGTTCAAAAAGCAAACTAGTCATATAAAAGAACGGAATTGAAATGTCAAAAATAATAAGTTAATTCAATTAAGTTTAATTTTTTGTTCGTGAATAGACCAATTTTTGAATATTAATTAAAACTTTTCAATTCAAACAAATTTTAATACCAAAGTTTTAAATAGGATTTTTTGCCAATTCCAGTTTTTATTTAAGATACTCTACTGTAATTTATGAATATTTTAATAAGATGTGTGATGGACTATTAAAAAAATTATGAGAACCCTTATCGTTTATTTTATAAATAGTTAATTTAAATATTTAATTTTCTTAGGGTTACCATATATTTACAATTTATTTTTAAATTTTATTTTATTTTCTTTTTTTTTTTAAGATAGTTTTATGTTCTATGGTTTCAGTTATTAAGTTTGTAATTTCCATTCAAATATTATTAATATTTAAAATATGAAAATTTAATCTTTCGTTTTGGTCAATATATAATATGTATATTAAATGTATATTTCGAAATAAAGACTCTTGTTGGGATGAGAATATTAAATTATAGAAAAGTTTTAAAAAACCAAAGACAAACTATTATTTAAAATATTTAAATAATATCAAAATTAAAATACTTTTTTTTTTTTTAAATAAAAATCTTTGTTTGATAAGAAATTCTTTTTTTTAAAGAAGATTAATCGATTGAAATATTTTAGTTATTTTATTAAAATCGATTTTTCTGTTTATTTTAAAGTTTTGTTGAATTTTATATTTAGAACGAAGCAATTTTCAAGCAATTAGTTATGTTTGAAGTACATTTATACTTGATAAGAATTGTTGTACATTTTTTTGTTGTACAAATAAATTCGGAATATGTGTTTTGTTTTATATTTTTAAAATATGTAAAATTAATGTAAATCAGATTTTTTAAGTGAGGTAAAAAAAGTAAATATATTAAATTCAATGCAAATAACCCAAAGAAAAATTCAGTAATTGAAATTTGTAAAATTAAATTATTATCTGTGCCGCAATTTCTTGACAAAAAATTGTAAAACATACAATTTAGCGAAAGTTCAGGATAATTAATCGATTTATAAAAAATATTGTCAAACTATTTTGACAATTTTGTTAGAATATCGCCAGTTATAATTTATTTAATGAACCTCTGACATCTTCCGCTGAACATGTGATATACCACGCTCTCAAGTATATATGGTTTTTTATTAAGATATTAATTTAGTATAATTCGAAATAGAGGAAACATACAATAACGATATGATTAAAGCGTTAACTAGTTTTATATGACAAAAGTCAAAATAGACATTGGAAATTTTCAAAAAAACTGTACGAAAAATATACGTCTGATTTAACATGATTTCACATACACTTTCTATTAAATTGCAAAAAGTCTTACGTAAAAAATTAGTAAATGTAATATTAAAATTGTTTTTGGGACTTAGTAGGTTAACTTAAGGGGAACAGCATGTTAAATTAAAATTTTAGACACAAAAATCAAAAAGATTCGGCATAAGCCGAAAGTAAATTTTGAATTAAAATTTAAACAAAATCAAAATTTATATTTTAATTTAATAACTTGTTTTGAGGTTACATTTAATTTTTTATTTTTGTATTATTTATCTGTAACTTACATTTTGGATTATACTGGAATTGATTCTCCAAAATTATATGTAATACATTGATGCAGTAATTGGTACTGCGTTTAAAAATGTATATAATTTTAAATTTTATATCTTATTTATTTATTTATTAGTTACTATGGTACATGAATGGAACAGGTAGCTGTAACCTTTGTTTTCAATTTAAAATATGGGGGGCTTTTATGATATAAATTATATTTTTCAAATAATATAATATCTGTATAGGATTTAAGCCTGTGATTCTTCGTTTTATCACTGCACTATCTGCCGGATAAAATTGTATCTTGTTTGCTACCTCCCAGTAGTTTGTCAACTTTCTTTGGGGTTGCATACAATGATCGGTTCATATTTTTTTAAAAATAAAGTGATTGTTCTTTATAAATTACTTAATAAACAATCTTCTTATTAAATTTATATATACGATTTATAGATTACGATTTTTATCGATAAATGGCTTCATTTAATTTCTGTTCTTATTTGAACTCTTTTTAGTGGTTGACTTGAAAATAGCACTTGAGTTAAATTTTTATCTCAGCGAACCAAATAGAAGTTTTATCACATTTATTTCATATAAAAGCAAAATATAAGACAAAATTAAAAACAAAATAAACGAGGAAGATTATAGTTGCTCTTGTCAACTTTTAGATACCCCTGCATACCCACTATGATGTATACAATAAAATAAACCGTTATTTATTTCCTTTAAGCTATTATTATATATATTTAAAAAAAAAATTTAAAAAGTAAAATTGTTAAAAAAAATTTAACTCATCATCCCATAATTTTTGCCAAAAAAAAAAAAAAAACCAATAAAAAAAACAAAACAAAAAAAAAATCCCCCACCCTAAAAGTTGGTCCGCGTGATGTCCAACTTTGCCAAGTAACTTGCCCTATTACTTTACCTGCCCAATTTTAATTTTAACCTCGTAGCTTCATTAGATTCATAGTTATTGAATTGAAAACTTTGTATGGCAGTTGCCCGAAAATGGGGCCGTAACATTTTGAAACTTCATATAAGTGCTCGATTCATTATATAACTAACCGTGTGTAATTTTCATCCTCCTAGTATAGTTAGTTTTGAAGAAATTCATATTGGTGCAAAGAAGTTGTATGGCAGCCCCCCGAAAATGGGGCCGTAACATTTGGAACTTCATATAAGTGCTCGATTCATTATATAACTAACCGTGTGTAATTTTCATCCGCGTAGTATAATAAGTTTTGAAGAAATTCATATTGGTGCAAAAAAGTTGTATGGCAGCTCCCCGAAACCTTGGTCCGATTTTAACCAAAAACAATAGAGAACCTAGAAATTGTCTAAAAATGACTTTGTGTGAATTTCAAAACTCCAGCCCTTTTAGTTTTTGAGTTATCGTGCTGACACACGGAAGGACTGACGGACAGACACACATAGCTAGATCGACTTATTTTTCGATTCTGAGCCGATACGTACCCTTGACACTATATCTAGCTCGTCTAGATCGATGCGTTACAAACGGAGGAGCAATTTTAATATACCCGATGTCATATGTGTATGCACGGGTATAAAAATTTGATAATTAAACATTTAAACTATGCTGCGCGATTATTAACGTTACCACTAATTATTGTTGATTAAATAACCTCATTTACATATCAATACTAGTAATGCGTGCTTGCATTGCAAGCGTTCAAACATTTGATTTCATCATAAGACATTTTAAAAAATCATTTTACCGCCCACGCTAATAGTTAAGGCCTAAAAACTACCTCAGCCCCCAGAAGAGCAACCCGGAAACATCATCTCCAAAAAAAGTTATAGCGCTCGTCAAGAACTTTTCAATAATAACCCACTTGATAATTTATGGCTGATTTTTATATTAAGGGCTTATAAACGGTCTCAGCACCCACCATGTTGACCTGTAACCATCATTCGCAATCAAAAGTTGTCGATCTCGCCGAGACCTTTGTATTGATACTCCACATGACTATATAACGCTTACTTTTATATTAAGAACTTATAGACGGTTTCCGCGATCAAGTAGAGCGATCTGGAAAGACCACACCTAAACAAAAGTTGACGAGCTCACCGAAACCTTGGTATTGATATTCCACATGGAGACATTTAGGTGTATTTAATGAAATTTCCGTACAACTTAAAGCTTTAAAAGGACTACTTTGAAATCAGAAACAAATTTTGATTGGTTGGACGCTTAACTCTATCAAATGCCTTTTACCGCAAGTTTAGAAGCTCTTTATCTTTTTGATACCACGTCAGTGAGCGGTTTCATGCATTTGCAAGAAGCAGCTTTATATATATAAAATAATATATAGTTGTTCATATTTAGTATGAATAATTTTTTTGATGTTAAATGAACTGTAAAGAATTTAAAGAATTCTTGTATTTAAAAGCTTTTAAAATATTGATTATATGATGGATTAATATATGTCTATATATATAAGTATATATATATATTTAATACATCAACATTTGATTAGAATTTCAAAGGACATATTTTATAAAAGATCAGAAAAAGAAATAGAATAAGACTTTTATGAATATGACACATAATATGTGTATGGTATGTCCATGTCTGATAATTAAAAAAAATTTTGGAATAAAGATTCTTTTTAATATAATTTAAAAATTTAAATAGATTTTACATTATTTCAAAAAGTTTTTTTTATTATTAAATAATTTAAAGACTTTTATAATGATAACTATGAAATTCAAAATACTTCGAACATTTTTCTTTGAATGAAGTTTAAAAATGTTAACAAGGTGGTGCCACACGATATTATCTTCTAGACAGTTCACAAATTATGTATTTTTTTAAAAATAACGGTTCAATATGTTTTATGTGCTAGAAAGACCATCAAATTTATGTTATATTCTAGATACTAAATTGAAGATTTTTTATCGCTTACAAATTAATATCAAATTTATGTCAGATCAAACGATTTATTTTTAAATTTGACGTGTAAAGAAACGCAAAGCGATATTTGAGTGATGACTTAATGCATTGAGGAATAACTTAATGTATTGTAAAAACGAGGAAAATTATAGTTGCCCAAAAACAATAGGGAACCTAGAAATTGTCTAAAAAATGACTTTGTGTGAATTTCAAAACTCTAGCCCTTCTAATTTTTTGAGTTATCGTTCTGACACACGGACGCACGGACGGACAGACACACATAGCTAGATCGATTTACTTTTCGATGTTGAGCCGATACGTACCCTTGACACTATATCTAGCTCGTCTAGATCGATGCGTTACAAACGGAGGAGTAATTTTAATATACCCAATGTCATATATTTATGCACTATATGGTTATAAAAGCAAAATTATTTTTTCTGTGAGTGTTACAGCAGGACTTTTAAGCCTATTTACAATGAATTGTACGATTTTGGGATTGTTTTAAATATTTTGCAGATTTTCGTATACGGTTTTCAAATTATAAACTAAAGTCGATGGTATATTTGGTTTAATTTCATTATTAGAATGGCAATGTCAAAAAATTACATGTCTTATTTGAATTCTGTCATTTTGTGTAATATTATTTTATTAACATTTATTATTAAAGATGACAGTGTTCTTGCATTATTTATCAAACTTTAAGCTCTAGTAAGCGAATCATTATGTGAACAATTATTATATTTATCAAATAAAAAAAAATAAATAATCCTATTTAAATGAATAATGCTTTTTAAATTAAAAATTTAAGTTTTAAAAAATCAATAAACTCAAAACTCTGTACTACTTAAAACTCTTTATATTAAAAACACTGTGTTTTAAAAGAAATTGATGGTGTAGAGAAATTGTACTACCTAGGTAGTACAGCAACCCCTACAAAGGAATATGTTCGGAATAGAATTAAAAAGGCAAGATAAGCATATTGCAGACTTTGGCCTATATGGAATAGTAATCAAAATTTATGTATATTTAATCGCTGTGGCAGTGAGTCGTAGTTACTACCAAACTCCATATCAAGAATAAGCCAAAAGTCTTAGCAAATAAACACTTGAGAATCATATGCAGAATTTTTTGCCCAAAAGATCTTTAGGACTTAACGAACGAAGAACCTCTTGTGAAGCAAGTAACCAGGTGGAAGTGTATTCCACATACATTGAGAAAACACTAAAGTGTCATAACCATAGAATTTCACTATTTTGGAACCGACAAGGAGGCAATAGCAAAAGGTAGATCCAGAATGGCATGAAAGCGCATTATTTTAAAAGAAATAAGTCGATGCGATTTGTCCTGGAACATAATCTAAGAAAAAGCGTTAAACAGAGATCAAAACTTCAAGAGGAAGCCCTATGCTACCTAGTGGAGTAACAGAAAAAAACAAAAAAAAAAATATATTAAACGAAATAAACGAAATTAAATTACTTTGATAGACAAAATGATTTTTATTTTTGAATTTATATTGTTTAATTTACACATAGAGTTAAAATGGTGTTAACAAGTTACACAAAAATAAATTTTGTTGCATTAGAAACCCCTTAATGATTTTTATCTAATAAATTGTTCCCCGATTTTTAAATATTTTAAGCGTTAACTCTTTGGTGTCTGAATGCCTTAAGTATGAATAATATAAACATTATTTTTAACACATTAACAATATTTTCAAAATATTTTTTTAATTTATTATAAAATCGGTTAAAATTATTAATAAACTTCTAATTAAAAGAAAATGTTTTTTTGTTATTTAATTTTTTAATTAATTTAAAAAATTCATAAACAGAACACAAACATTTTATTTTGAATTAATTATTATGGAATATCTTATACTAACTCTATATATATATATGAATATATGTATGTATATATATATATTCATTATAACTGATTATATAACCCTTCATTTATACCTTTCGTTTTCATAATTATTTTATTTTTTTTTTTATATAATTTTTGAATATCATATTTTTAATAACGAACAAGATTGCTCTTACAAAATATTATTCTATCTCTTTCTTTCTTATTTCAAAATCTTTTAATAATCGTTTTTCTACTTTCTTTTTCTTATTTTTAAATAAAATTTTTCTTTAATTGAATATAAAAGAAAAAAAATTTTCATTTTCTTAACTGTGTTGATGATATGGGGGTAGATTTTCAAATACCATGTCTCAAGGTTGCTTTTGACATTTTTCATTGCTAAATATAAAAAGAAAATATATATATTATTTATATATACATAAATTTATATATATACGTATATATTTTATATATATATATATATATATGTATATTTGATGGAAAATAGAAATCTTATAACAACTCTTAAAAAATTTTTACAACAAACTTTATAAAAAAGAAATATATCTTCAACAGTTTTGATTGACATTTAACTGTTGAAAAATTTCTAGAAAAACTGAAATGAAAATCTATCAATAACGGTAATTATTTGTTTGTTTTTTTTCTTATAAAACTTCAAAATAAAAATTTTCATAAAATGACTGACAGTTTATTTTGTTATAAAAAAATAATTTTTAACAATACAATAAAATAGAATAAGAAAAAGTAAAACAATTATTAATGGATTTATGATAAACTGAATAAAAAATAAATAAATTATTCAGATTAATATTTAAATAAAAATCTATTTTTTATAACGGATTAAAATAATCTCTTATCATCTAACCAAGAGATCGTTTTATTTAATAATAATTTAAAAGTTTATATATACGAGTATAAGTTACAAACAGTTATATTTAGCCGAGTTGAACTCCTGTGGCAGCGAGTAATGGCTTCTAACCAACTCCATCCAAAATAAGCTGGAAGTCTTCGCAAATAAACCCTTAAGAATCATATTCAGAATTTTCTGACCGAATAGAATCCGCAACAAATTCAAAATTTTTTGGCCTAATAGAATTCCCAACAAAGATTTTTAGGACGTAGAGGACGAAGAATCCCTTGTGAACCACATTGACGGACGCATGGACATAACATTGAGAAAAGTCGAAAGTGCCTTAACTATAGAATTTCACTATGATGGAACCGGCAAGGAGGTAATATCAAGAGGTTGATCCAGAATAACATGGAAACGCATAATTTTAATCATATTTAAATTCTATTAACCGAGCTGCTAATTTCTAACTTTATATTTGCATCTGTACTAGGACAAGTTTTTGCAAAAAATTGTACTAACTTAAAATTAGATAAATTCTGATTTATATAAATAATACAGTAATGAATAGATTAAGATACTTAACCTATAACATATTGATGAATATGACGACTTTTCAATCTAAACATCTTAAGTTCAAACGTCGATCAGATTATATTTAATAAAGCATTAATCGTATCTAGTAGTTAAATCGATAAATTCTTTTAGAACGTTTAAAAACGTTTTCTATAATACGAACTGAATTTTCAAAACGTTTTCTATAATGCAAACTTAAAACTTTTTACCGCTATTTTTAGTCTTATTATGAGAATGCTCAATACGACTTCTTAGTTTGGACGATCATCTGTTGTTAGCCTTCATGTAAGTCTTATTTCCCGCAAAGGAAATGTAAAAACAAATCGTTTATTTATTACAAAATTCTACTAAAAATGTAGTGATTTTTTTAACCTAAAAAATATTGTTGCACTAGTTAAATAAATTTAACTACGAACGATAAATTGGTTTTTTTATACCCGTATGACTATATAGTCAAAGGGTATAATAAATTTGCCATTACGTTTGTGACGCAGAGAAGGAGGGGGGTAGATATAGACTCAAGTGTATGGATCGGATCAGAATCGAAAAATAAATCGATTTAGCTATGTATGTCCGTCCGTCCGTCTGTCCGTCTGTCCGTCTGTCCGTCTGTCCGTCTGTCCGTCTGTCCGTCCGTCCGTCATCACGATAACTCAAAAAGTAAAGGAGCTAGGATTATGAAATTTTCACAAGTTCGTTTTTATGCAAAAAACGGAATCGCTATTTAAATTCAGCCATTTTGGTCCACAGGTTCGGGTACCCGCCATACAACTTCTAATTTTATATGAGCATTACTCTATACCTAATAAAGCTGAATGTTTGAAATTTTGCCAAAAAAAAATTAACCGGATGATATAATGTATATGTTACGGTCATACGGGTATCCCAGAGTTGACACAGTCTACTCTACTACACTCTTCCTCGTTTTTTGTATAGTGCTTCTATCAATTAGATCAATCTTAAAATTTAAACGAACTTTGATAAATAAATGGATTTTTTATATTTAAATTATAAACTGAAAAAAAAGTAAGTAATTTATTCCTCCGAAAGTCTAAAAGCTTAAAAAATAAATTGGAAACAAAAGTTAACAAAGATTATTTCATTTTGTTTCTACAATATTTCAATAAAATTTTAAATGACATTGAAATGTTTATATTTTTATCTAACAATTTTCAAGTTAAGTTTAATTTTTGCTGTTGAAATAAAATTCTTTAAAAAATTATTAAGAATTTTACTTAAAAATAGAATTTAGAAAAATTTATTCACAATTACTTGTTTAAAAACTCAACAGTTAAGTTGAAAGGTTAATATACGTCAATTGTATATATTTGAGACTTGTCAAGACTCAAGGGATGTATTAAGTTACAATAATGATAAAGTTTAAAGAAAAATTTTGAAATTCAACTGTTTATTTCAGTCCCATTTGAAAATGTTTTTTTGACTTCTAAATTTTAAAAAATAATGAAAATTAGTTAATCTAGTACTAGCACTGAAGAGATCTGCATCTCGTAGACGAAATACTGGTATTTGTAAAAATAAATAATTTTAGTGAAATTAAAAGGAAACTACTCGTTTTTTATTTCTTTCATATACATTTCACTCAAACACTCATTTATATTATTAAGTATTTAAAAATTAGTTGTTTATTTTACAATGTAGGATAAAATTTGTTAAAAATACTGACTGTTCTTTTCTGTAGTTGTGACGTCCGATTGCCTCCAAATTTTACATAACGGTAGTAATGTTACCAATAATTTATAGAAAATGACTTTGATCGGATAAAATTTTTTATTTTAATTTTTTCGTAATATTTAGAATTATTTTATTTAATCAAAGTTTTCAACTGCGTCATAGTACCTGTCAACAGTTTTTAATATGAACCTGTTTTTATCTTGATAGGTGTTAACGTTTCTGAGATATTTGCAGTTTAAAATTAAAGAACTTGTTCTTGATAGATTCCAAAAAATTACTAAACTTTGATAATTTTGAAAGACATACTTCATTATTTTTTTTAAATACCGTTAGAAAGGCCTCTTCACATACTTCCTAACGGTATATGAAAAGTGCGGCTTAGTAAATAGTTCCTTGTTGCTAAAAACAAAATTTAGCTTGTTCGAGATAGTTAAATTTTACAACAATCAAATTAATTTATTTACATATTTTTAAACATATCTGAAGGATAGAGTTGTAGTTAAGGCTACGACCTTTCTTGTGAAAGGTTTCAGGCTCAAGCTACGGCTTGAACATTTCTAATAAAAAATATATTGTAAAATTGTTTATTTATATCGTAAGTAGTGTCGTGAAGCGCTCAAAATTCGAACGATTTTCACACTCTAGTTATTATTTATATTTAAAAACATATAATTGAGCCGCAGCTGGTAATTTGGGGATCGAATAAACCGATACTAAAAATAAGATTTAATAAAAATCTATATAATAATTACAAAAGAAGTGGATGGCGATTCAAGGAAATTTTTTTCTCATCTACATTTATTCATTGATATTTCATTATACGATTGATATCATCAGAAAATTGCAGAGGGGTTTTCCCAGTATATATAATTCCTCTAGGGTAAGATAAAAGTTGGCGCCCAAAATTATAATAATTATAATAATCTTATACAATAGCTGCAGTCAAGTAATCAACGGTAATTATGGAATATAACAATTAAGCAAACTGAAGCCAAGTCCAAATACACTTGATGAATACCCTATACTCCTTAAAGAAGTGGAAAAGGAATAATTCATTAATTTATTTATAATTAGTACTTGGACAATAGTAAATATGTCTATTATTATAGTCCTTTGCCTATTTGGCTTATGGGCTTCTAAAATTAAATACTTCATATTTATTTAAATTAAAAAAATGCATGACCCGTACGGGAATCCGTCTGCTTGGTTTAGTAATGCCTTCTAGTTACCCGCTAGCCAACTGAGGCCTAGGTATTAAAAAAAATACATATATTTTTAAACATGTTTTTAATTGAATAAATGAAAAGTATCTATATTTCTTATAATTTAATTTATATTACAAAATTCTAAGGTAAAATTAAATACAATTTAAAAGAAATTTGTTTTTCCACGGTTAATTCATCGTTATTAAACTTTTAAAGTCTCCCTGAACAAAAAAGATCGAAAGATAAATATGTATTAAATATGTACTTATATATATTAAATATATTTATATAGTTATAATATTTTAATAGTTTAATAATCTCTTTCCAAAAACTGTTATAAAACTTCTGTTTTTAACAGATATATTTAAAATCCTTGACCACAAATTATGTGATAATATGTTTTAACATCATTTACACATATTTTTTTTCGAAAATTAATCAATTTATCATTGATAAAATCGAAATAAAAATGAAAAATCAATTTTTTACTCATAAATCTCTGATTTCAAGGACATCATAAAATACAATTTTTTACCTTGTAATGTTTTTTTTCAATTTTCAAAGATGACCCCATTTTAACATAACTTTTTTTTTAACCTTTGTATCTTTAATAAATCGATATTATTTTATATTTTTCAATTTAGTTTTTTATTTGATTATCATACACCCTGTATATTGTAAGTTTTAACTTTTAAGTGATTTCTTTGGGATTATCAAAATAAATTTCTGAAGAAAAGATTAAAAAAGAAGTTAATAGAATTAAATGAGAATTTTGTCTAATATCCAACACTTAGAAATAAAGATAAACCTTTAAGAAGAAGATGAACGTATAAGTGATGAGGCAAGTTTTATTTAATATCAATTACTTTATATTGAATTGAATGACTCAATCAATTCAATTTCACTCATATTTTATACCTTTGAATGCGTATATGAAATATAACAATCATATACTCTATCTTAGGAACCAACGCAATACCAATATGGAAAATAAATATTTAAAAGATCAAAATATTAAAATATAAAGTAAAACAAAATCATAGAAATATAATCTATTAATTATCACAATTCAGATTTTCTAACTCTCATCATCTTTCAATAATAGGCCAAAAATTTTCCAACGCATAAAGTTTAAGAAGAGCATTTATTATTTTAAATCTTTGCACTTTGTAACTTTATCAGAGCCTTCTGTAAGTTTCCAAAATTAGCTTTAATACAAGAGCTTGCAAAATTACACATACATATTTATTTTAAATTACAGAAAACAGATTGCCAGTACTTAGGCGTTTCAGTTTAAGTAAAAATGTGCCTATATAGTCACTCTGTTCGTCTGTCCGTATGTTAACAAAAACTTTTATTCTATTACGTTTGAAATAGAATAAAAAAAATTTCACCACGGGTAGGTATTGCAAAAAAAAATAGTTTCGTAGAAGAATTTTTTTGTGTAGCCCCACTCGTTACGGAGATGCAGTCCCTAAAGTTGGAAACAGTCCTATATTTAAATTGTTGTAACAAGAGTTCTGTTAAGTGTATTTTCAATATGAAAACGGCAAAAGATAGCTGGTTTTATAAGCTTTATAAATTTTTAAAATGCAAATGTTTAGAGTTACCATACGGTACTAAAATTTACCATTATGAAAAACTCAATTTTGCAAAATTTTTGGTCCCGCATATCTTCTAAACGGTTCAAGCTAGGGTTTTGAAATTTTGGGAGAAGTTAGATTAGTAGGAGTCGGTAAGCAACATTTTTTTTTGAAGCCCCCTGTTTAAGAGCTATAAGGGCTCGAAAATTGAAATTTTGCTATTTTTAAACACCCGTAACTTGAATACCTGTTTAAATTTACAACAAATATACAAAATTTAAAGCTGGAGGATTATGTTTCAACATATCCTAAAGGTTTTTCTTAAATTTGATAGGGTTTCTTAAAATTGAAGAAGGAATTGTCTCTTAGTCTTAACCATTTTTGCTTAGATAATAAAATTCTAGGTAAAATTCCACAATTTTGGTGGAGTTCACAATTGATTTCCTGGAACCTAAAAAATCGGAAAGGTGGGGACAGGAGGGTGGTGGGCAAATCCATCATAAGTTTGTAAAAAAAAATTTTGGGAACCTTTCCCATTGAAGGGCTACTAGGTCTTCAAAATTAAAACTTTTATGTTTTCATAAAACTGTAACTTATTCATCAGTGTAATTTTTCCAAAATTAAACGTTAACACTGAAGCTCAAACATTATATTTTGCACTTGCTAACATGTTTTCTTTAGAGCATTGGGGTTATATTCTAAGTATTTCACTATTATTCATATAATTAATAAATTAATGAAATAACTAAATTATAATATTATCATTTATTTTTAAATATATTTTTATAAAAATAAATGATAAAATACTCAGTAAAGGCAGGTTTTCATGAGAAAATATTGCCCAGTATTCTTAACTTTAGAAAGAGAGGTATATAGTTTTTCTCTCAATAGGAGAGAAAGAGTAAAATGATTAAATTTATATTAAAATTTTTTTAAATGTTTTGACAAAAAAAACTTACATAACCTTATTTTTTAATTTTTAAATTTATATTTCGCGAATTTTTCAATGCAAAGTTAAAATTTTATTAATTTAAAATAAATGTTAAAATTTTAATCAATTGCAAATAATTTTAAATAAAAATTCGTTCATCAAACCGTAATATAAAAATTTTTTTTTCTTTGTTTACATTCTCTTGTTTGTTTACAAAATTCAAATGTCATGTATCCATAAGAATATGTAATAGTATGCAAAAAATTTTTGTGTAGAATACACTTTTTTTTTGTATGTAGTAGCAATTTTATAGGAAAACGAGGAAGATTATAGTTGCCCTTGTCAACTTTTAGATACCCGTGCATACCCACTAACCGTTATTTAATTCCCCTATGCTATTATAAATATTACAAAAAAAATATAAGAAAGTAAAATAGTTAAAAAAAAATTTAACTTATTATCCCAAAATTTTTAATTAACTTATTATCCCATAAAAAAAAAAAAATAGTCCACCCTAATAGTTGGTCCGATTGATGTCCAACTTTGCCAACTAACTTGTCCTATTACTTTATCTGCCCAGTTTTGATTTTAACCTCGTAGCTTCATTAGATTCACAGTTTTCGAATTGACAACTTTGTATGGCAGCTGCCCAAAAACGGGGCCGCAACATTTTGAAACTCCATATAAGTGCTCGATTCATTATATAACTAACAGTGTGTAATTTTCATCCTCGTAGTATAATCAGTTTCCAAGAAATTCATATTGGTGCAAAGAAGTTGTATAGCAGCCCCCCGAAAATGGGGCCGTAACATTTTGAAACTCCATATAAGTGCTCGATCCATTATATAACTAACAGTGTGTAATTTTTATCCTCGTTATAATAGTTAATATGATCTTTGCTTTTATTTTGAGTTCAAAAGAATTTTGCAAAGTTTAAATTTAATATTAAAAGTTAATAAGATCGATCAAAGAGAACAAATATAAATAAATAGTTTTTACAAAACACTTTTAAAGATATTTGTAAGTTTTAGAAACCATAAAGTAATAAGTGTTAGCAAATTGCATATATATGTATATACCATATATATCCAAATATCAATAATTTATGTAAATGTAAATGATATAAATATTATATGGGTCATTGCCAACGAAAATATCTTTCGGTCTTAAAATTTGAAATAATAAAACTAATTTTTTTTAAAGTCTTAAATATTGGAAACTATACTACAATTATTATTTTACTTAGATATAAAAATTGGAACCTTTTATAAAAGTAGTTAGCGAAATATATAACATTTTAGAGAATTTTTACATGAGTGTTATCTTTAAATCCATACATATACTGATGTAACACTCATGTTTTTTTTTACGATATATTCTAATTACGGATATTGTAATATCAAAATACAAAAATTGATAATGCAAAAAGTTTTGTTTCGCACTTATTGTATTTAATTTGCATTCAATTTAATTTATATATTTAAACATATTTAAAAAAAAATATGTAACACTCATGTTTTATTTTTTGTACTTACCATACTCAAAAGTTTTAATTATCGAAATCTTTACTTTTACAAAACAAATTTTTATATCACAATTTATATTAAGATCTAAATTAGTTTAAATTTATCTATGCACTATTCTTAAATATTTATATTTAATATTTTATTAGATTTTTGTAATATTCTCTAAAAACGTAACACTCATGTTATGCAGTTGAGACAAAATTAAAATGCAAAAAAAATGACTAATAGGAAAAGACAATAAGATAATTATAAATATGCATAAAATGTAGATAACATAATTATTACGAGTAAGTTATTAATTTTTATACCTTAGAACAACAATAAGTTTTTTTTTTATAAAATATATTGAAAATTTTGATGGAGACAAATTATTTTACATGAGAGTAATGTGGGAAGTGTAAAAAGATAAGAGTAAACTGGAATTTAAAATTTTGAAATTTTGTCGTTACATTGTTTTTTTTTATTGAATGCATCAAACTTTACAATTTAACTATAGTTTGTGTGTATAGTTATATATTTTTAGTAATTTATAAAACGATAAACTTGAGAGACACGAAAAAGACGTTTTAATTGGCAATGACCCATATAATAAAATGATTTTAAGAAAATTTCTGACATAAAAATTCATTAATTGTCTACTATTTGAATCAAATTCGTTTACTTTGATAAATGTTACATATAGGAATCTATACTACTTACTACATCTCACACTTATTTTGAATTTATATCACAATTTTTTTGAAAATCACATAAGAATAAATCTTTATTTAAACAAGTGATGAAAAAAAACCAAGGGTTTTTAAAAAAGCACATTTTCAAATTTATATTGTATTATATACTGAGTTTAATTTTGGAAATATATACACTGGTGACTAAGTTACTGCTTACTTATAAAATTTACTGCTAACAGTAAATTTTTTATATTAAAGTTCTAATAGATAGACCTTCAATAGGGAAGGTTGCCAAATTTCTCATGGACCTAACTTTATCTAACCCTCCTCCCATCTCCATTTTTGTAGGTTCTAGGAACTAAATTGTGAATTCCACAAAAATTTGGAATTTTACTTAGAATTATACTATATAAGCAAAAATGGGTTAAACTCAAAAAACCTTTAACATATGTTTTTACATATGTTCAGGTTGAAAATATATCTAACACAACTCTTGTTATAACAATTTAAATATAGGTCTTTTTCCAACTTTGCGGGGCTGTAGCCCCGTAACAGGTAGGGCTACAGAAAAAAATTCTTCTACGAATTTTTTTTTTTTTTGCAATAACTACCCATGGTTAAAATTTCTTTACTCTATTTCAAACGGTGTAAAAGTTTTTGTAAACATATGGACGGACGGACGGACAGAGTGAAGCTATATAGGCATATTTTTACAAAATTTTTTGAAAATGTGGTAAAAATCAGAAATGAATTTCAATAAAAAGTGTTTTTCATCTAATGAATTTCTCCAATGTATTTCTTATATGTAAGTACCAACCTAGTACCTATATGTAATTTTTTTGCTATTACATATTACAAACCTATATTATTTAAAAATACATACATTATATCAGATTTTAAAATTTTTTTTTATACTCGTATGACTATATAGTCAAAGGGTATAATAAATTTGCCATTACGTTTGTGACGCAGGAGGGGGGGGGGGGGGGGGGGGAAGGGTGGGGTTAGTGTTTGTTTGTTCAAATTCGTTTTTTTGCAATAGCCGTCATCGCTATTTAAATCCAGTCATTTTGGTTCATGGGTTCGGGTAGCTGCCATACAACTTCTTTTTTTATATGAGTATTACTCTGTAACTATAACAGCTATAACAGCCAAAAGTAGTTTAGTTTCATGGCCAAAGTTTCTGCAAAATTTGGTTGGTCTAGTGGAGTGGGTTCGAGTAGCTGCCATACAACTTCTTATTTTATATGAGCGTTACTCTACACCTAATGAAGCGGGGTGTCTGAAATTTTGCCAAAAATAGTTTTGTATAATGGCCAAAGTTACTGCAAAAATTGGTTGGTCTACTGCAGTGGGTTCGAGTAGCTGCCATACAACTTCTTATTTTATATGAGCATTACTCTACACCTATTGAAGTTGGGTGTCTGAAATTTTGCCAAAAATAGTTTAGTGTAATGGCCAAAGTTACTGCAAAATTTGGTTAGTCTACTGCAGAGGGTTCGAGTAGCTGCCATACAACTCCTTCTTTTATATGAGCATTACACTACACCTAATAATGCTGGTATGTTTTAAATTTTGCCAAAAGTAAATAATGTTTATAATAATAATGATATAATGTTTATATAACGGTCATACGGGTATCCCAGAGTTGACACAGCCTACTCTACCACACTCTTCCTCGTTATATTTATTTCAAATTGTTATTTCGATGTTAATTTGAATTACATGTTTTACATTGCAAAATTGTTTTATTTGATTATATTCTCATATAAATTTTCTTGTATTTGACTTTTTAAGGAGGAAATTGTAAAAAATTTGATTTTTTTGTAGATTAAATTCAGGAATCAAGACCTTAAAAAATTTTATGCAAAAAGATATCCAAACTTGAAAATGCTTGTCTCATTTTATTATTGGGGAAAATTGAGATTTAAATTTATTTTAATATATAAATTTAAAATTGGGTTGCAGTAGAGTGTGGAAATATTAAAAGAAGTGTTGAAAAAAACTAAGACTTTTAATAAAACACATGCCCAATACAATGAAGGAAAATCTGTTAAAATGTGTCGAAATATAATGTTAGAGCTTAAATGTTTATGTTTACCTTGGAATATGAAATATAAACATTGCCTAGGTTATTGATTTTGAAAAATAGTCTGAACAGGGAGGCTCCGAAATTTTTTTGAGCAAACTTTTGCCAATTCTAAAGGATCTAATTCCCTTCCGTCTATAAAAACTTTATTGGTTCAAGAAAATAAATTGCTGCTTCTACCAAAATTTGGATCTATTTTTAGAATTTTATTATATAAGCAAAAATAGTTAAAAATTCAGAGACACTTTCTTAAAGTTTAGGAAAACTCTTTAAAATTAGGAAAACGCTTTAACACATGTCTATATAGAATATTTAAGTATTAATTTTTTGTACATATTCAAAAAAGTTAAAAAAAATATTACATTTAAACGGGGATTCAAGCCGAAAATGTTTTAAAATAGCAAAATTTCAATTTTAGGCCCCTTGCAGATGTTAAAAAGTGGGCATCCCAAAAAAATTTCAGCAATGACTCATAATAATTTCTGAAAATCTAATTTCTTCCAAAATTTCAAATTTCTAACATGAGCCGTTTAAAAGATATGAGGGGTCGAAAATTCTGCATAAATTAAATTTCGCATAACGGTAAATTTAAGTATGGTTTTTCTTATTACAACTATATATTTTACATATATTTATAATGCTTATAAAAATAGTTTAGATAAAAATTTAAAAATAGGGCTTTAGACCCTCAGTCCTCAGATTATAGATAATATTAAAATTTAACTAAGGAGAAATTACAACACTTATATTTATGATATCCATTTATCGTCTCCCTATTACTGATGTATTTAAATCATTTTGACACTTGAAATTGATACTGTCAATTAATAAAATTCCTAATGTCATTTTCAGATTACAGTTACACTCAGAATAAAACAAAATATCAAATACAAAACAATTAAAATTAATAAAAGAGGATTTACTGTTATTCAACCAGCTGATACAACTAACCACAATTATTCCTATAAAAATTGGTTTGTGTTTTGATTTCCTACATAGATATATGTATATCCTTATATATATATATATATATATGAATGCAACAAATTCATTCATAAGATACTGAACCAGTGGTCACATATTGCCTACTCGTTTGAAAATCCCTTTTTTTGCTCCTTTTTATACCCGTATATGACTATATAGTCCAAGGGTATAATAAATTTGTCATTACGTTTGTGACGCAGAGAAGGATAGGGGTAGATATAGACTCAAGTGTATGGATCGGATCAGAATCGAAAAATAAATCGATTTAGCGATGCATGTCCGTCCGTCCGTCCGTTCGTCCGTCTGTCATCACGATAACTCAAAAACTAAAGGACCTAGGATTATGAAATTTTCACAAATTCGTTTTTATGCAACAACCGGAAGCGCTATTTAAATACAGCCATTTTGGTCCACGGGTTCGAGTACCTGCCATACAACTTCTAATTTTATATGAGCATTACTCTATACCTATGGAAGCTGCGTGTCTGAAATTTTGCCAAAAATAGTTTTGTATAATGGCCAAAGCTACTGCATAATTTGGTTGGTCTACTGCTGAGGGTTCGAGTAGCTGCCATACAACTCCTTCTTTTATATGAGCATTACTCTACACCTAATAAAGCTGAATGTTTGAAATTTTGCCAAAAGTAATTAACCGGATGATATAATGTATATGTTACGGTCATACGGGTATCCCCGAGTTGACACAGTCTACTCTACTACACTCTTCCTCGTTTTATTTTCAATTTCTAACGTTTTTTTTTCCAACTATTGAATATTTTCCAGTCTCGTATTCATCAATAAAATAAAAAAAAACTTCGTCACATTTGTTGTGAATAAAAACAATTTTATCGTTATTGTTGTAATTGTAAATTGTTTTCGCTCATGGCTTTTGTTTTTCAGATGTATTATTCAAATTGATTAAAAATGGATGGTAAAAAAAAAACAACGCTACAAATAAGTTACATAAACATTTCCATGTGATTGGAATTTGTGGTTTTTTTTTTTTTTTTGGATTTTACATGTGTTCCTTATGTTATCAATTTAAAAGTTGTAAATATTAAATTTGTTTTACAAAATTTCTTTTTATACAAATTGTTTTACCATTTAGAACTTGTTGTTTACAATACAGTGTCGTAGTCTAATAGTATAATGATCTTATGGTTCGATTGTTTATATGCTCCAATTACTTTTTAAATCCTTAAAGTTGTTCATAATCGATGCAATTTCAATATCTTTCAGATTTCCCGAAGTAAATTCTTGATATATTAATCAATTTTATTGACCCTGTTGTGTAGTTATTCTACAATGTAGTATTTGTTCATTTTACTGATTTACTTACAGATACTTAAAGTGAGATATTTTTTTTTTTTAAGAGAATGTTTTTTTTTTGAAGTAGTAAGTGCTTAACTGTTAGTCTAATAAGCTTGTCTGTTCCATTGAGACAATTTAAACATGAGATAGTACTAGACCTTAAAGCACATGGAAATGTCTTAGATTTTCAATAGTTAAAATTTTGTATTTGAGTAATATGGTGTTCTGTATCTGTGAGTTATATTATTCAATTAAATTATTTGTTTATAATTTGTATGTGTTTATATGGTTATATTAATGACTTTTTAATTTTAAGAAACAATTATTCTTCACTTATACCTTAATAAGTCAAGACGTTTAATTTTAAATCATAATTATTGCCCACACCGGCCACACGCATATCAGTTTTTAAAGCAAGAAAGAAGCTGTTATTAAGATTATAACGTTAACAGAATGTACACCATTAATAACTTTTAGATTAGAAAATTCTTAAAAGAGCTGCTTAAAGCTTGGTAAGCCTCAGAGAATGTTTAAGGTTAAATGAATGCTTACTTACAAAACTCTTTGAGATGTTTTTTAACAGAAAAAATTAATGAATTATGACATACAATATGCATTTGTTGGAAAAAGTAATTCTAAAGTAATGATGTCTGCACTTAACGTAAAAAATATTCTCTTAAATTAAAAAAAAATTTGACTTAAACTAAAAAATATTCTCTTCAAAAGAAAAAGTCTTCAGTTTAAGTAAAATATATTCTCTTTAATTAAATTTTAAGTAAAACCAATTCTCTTAATGGACAAAAATTGTCGGTTTAATTAAAAAATATTCTCTTAAATTTAAAAAGTCTTCAGTTGAAGTAAAAAAAATGGAACGTCAATTCTTTGACTTAAAATTCTAAAGTTATTTAGTCAATTAAAATTTTGTGTTGCTTATCAGCTGGTAGTCGAACTAGATAATATATAACGGATCTTTTAACAATGGAAATTTTTTATTATTCTTAAAAAATAGAGGAGCCAGGTGTGAGTCTGCATTAAATTATTTACATATGTATCTGTCAAAAAATTACAGGATTCCAAAATGCTACAGCCCACAGTGTATTTAATAATTTGAACTACTAAAACATCGAATCAAAATTTAAATAGTTTCTTAATAAAAATTAAATTTGTTGCTTTATACAAGTTAGAGTAACCTCTAATACTCAACATTCGGATATGATGGTCTACCGTTATTAAAGTTTTATATTTTATGCAATATAATACTAAGTTGAATACAAAAGAATTTCTATTAGTTGAACATTCACTTATACACATATTGAACAGTTGTTAATACGAGTACTTATTTTTTTTTAAAACCATAGTAATTGTAGTTTTTTAGTGGTTTTTCTAACTCGATACGATATTGATTTAATTTATTTTCAGTCGAAACTATTTAACACTTGTAATAAACACTTAATGCATCTATTTGTATATATATATACTCGTATATATGTAGAGAAATATGTATGCTGATTGGATTTTTTTGCATATTTAGGTCATAATTTAAAAAAAATAAAAACTTTTCATAAAGGTTATATAAATACTCGTAGTTTTTCACATATTTTTAGAATTGATTTTTGTTTGCTGCAATTTTTGTTTTTGGTTCGAACATTCCATAACTTTTAAAGTGATAATTTAACTTTGCTTTTTTTTTATAAGCATTTACATTAAAGTGCAAGTATTAGCACTGATTTTTTTAATAATTTAAATTTTAATAAAAAATCAACTTTGTTAGGAATTGTTAAATAGTTTCAGAAGAAGTTAAGATTAATTTTTTTTCAGATGTCTCGGATAAAGAATTTAAGGGTTTACTTAATTATGATTCTAAAATTTCCACAGGTTCACTTAAATGCAAAAGCTATTTAAAGCTTTGCTATTGAAATTATAGTTTCTAAAGTGTAATTGAGATAATGTAGCAAACTTTTGAATTTCTATCCCTATAATTCTGTCTCTTAATTGGTTGATAATGAGAAGCTTTGCAAAAGAAGTTAGGCACTTAAAACTATGTAGGTTTTAGGTCGATGTTGACATCGATTTAGATGGCGCCTTAGGTAATGTCTTCTTAACTCTGCCGATGTCTCATCTCCCCAATAGAGATTCAGTCTTTCACGATATCGCCTTCCTTGAATTCTGCCTTCAAAATTCCTCTTGACTGGAGGATCGGTTGACATTGACTCGACGTGACTAAGCCAATGAAGACGTCGAGAACTTCCAACAAATTGGGTTTGTAGATTTGTGTGACTGTTATAAAACTCCGAAATTTAGGTTATAATAATCCTCGACCGCCGATTTCTTAAATATTGTAAAAGATAAATATCCATAAAGCAATACAGCCAGACAACCAAGTTAAAATTTTAGTAATTATTATGTGTTATATCTATACACAATATTTTAAAGTCTGTTACCGCAATTGTAAAACGAAATCTGCTTTACTCACTTCCTCTTTTCACTCAATTTGCGAATTGTAATTGCAATTTGTTGGCTTTCAATAATTCCAATGTTTCAGATAATTTTTGTACAAACGATATTATTAATGATAATTTTAAGATGCGATTGAATGAGAAGTTGAAAACTTAGACGTAAAAGGTGGGATTAAATGAAATCAACCAAATATCTTAACATTATCCCTGAAAACTTAAGGTTACAGGATAAACTCTCTTTTCATATTTCTTTTACTTTCTCATATTTACCATCTTAAGGTTTAAATGTTGAAGCGGTACGGGCATGGGGGTGTGATATACAAGCATTTGACTTTTACTTCCAATACAGTGCGGATTCGAAACTGGAGTCAATTTGGAGTTTCTTAATTAGAAAGTATTTAACGCTAAGATGTAAAAATCCTCATTGAATATATGCATATACGTTATATACTAATAAAAATATATTTAATTATTAAAAGAACTTAACAATTTTTATATAACTTTATCCTACAACTGCATATGTATACACATACCTTTATTAGTCTATATCTGTACAGCCCATTTATACAAAAATCTTCATATTACGCAGTTTTTTTTGATTTTCTATTTTATATCAGCCAGCTCCAATAATTGCTTCTATACCAAATATAGTTTTCTTAGATACATATATAACGGTATATTTGAATAAATTATTAATGGTATACAAATCAATACAAGAAAGTGGTGTATATATACATATTCCAAATATAACTCATTTTTGTAGAAGTGTACCGAATATACCGATTTTCTAATAAACCTGCAAATATTTTCCTGAACAGAATAAAGATAAACTATATTAACATATTTTTGTACCGATATTTTAAAAAAAAATTAAAATTCCTTTCATTGAAAAAATTTATATTCATAGTACAAAAGACAAAAGAAGGATCATGAACAACATCCCAACAACTAGCAACATCGTAGAATTTATTTTTAGAAATAAATACAAAATTAATTTTAAATTTAAATTAGACTCAAGCAAATTATTCATTTCAATTTCAGTGTATTAGAAAATAAAAAAATAAAATAGAAAATAAAAAACAAATTTGTTTTATTTTTCCTGCAATAAACATTGAAAAAGATACTCAGACATTTTTTTAATTTATTTGTTGTGTGTACACAATCTATAGACACAAATATAAAATATATAAATAAAATTTCAAAGTCAGTTGAATTAATTTTTTATAATAACTACATATACTTATTTTATATCATTCTATGTTCGATTGCGGTGTTGATTTCTTTGGATTTTTAATGCTCATGGTTATAGAATATGCTGCAATAGAGACTATTTATTATTATTTTAGATTATTTATACTCTAAGTATATAATGTATATGAATATTTTAAAATGAATTTTAAAAACAAATATTAAATTAAAAGAAAATATTTTAATTAAAATTTAAAAAAAAAGGTATTTAGTATCAATTTCAGCAATAAACGTATTTGGTTTTATTATGATTTAAATTGATATCAAATGGATTTAAAAAATAGATTAATATCCCATTTACAATGAACACTCTTGTGACGCTGTCCACACGTAGCTTTCTGTCAAACTAAAGTTAATTGTACTGATTTATATGAAAGTAACTACATTATACGCTATCGTTACACAACCATTTTTTTAAACAACTGTTACAACTACCTAAACGCATTCAAATGTCAAATATTAAACAGTTTAAAAATCAAAGATAAAGAAATAGCTGTTATTTCACGGTTAGTGTATTATTGGAATAGGTATATTTAAAATACTTAATTGAATAAACAATTTTAAAAAAAAAATATTTATTTTAGGCCTCTATTATGACTGTCAACTATCAACTTGATAATTGAAAAATATCAATCAATTTCTTGAAATGGTATTGTGAATTACAACTTTTAAACTATATAGAAACGAGGAAGAGTGTAGTAGAGTAGACTCTGTCAACTCTGGGATACCCGTATGGCCGTTACATAAACATTATATCATTATTATTATAAACATTAATTACTTTTGGAAAAATTTCAAACATACCAGCTTTATAAGGTTAATATAATGGTCATATAAAAGAAGGAGTTGTATGGCAGCTACTCGAACCCTCTGCAGTAGACCAACCAAATTTTGCAGTAACTTTGGCCATTACACTAAACTATTTTTGGCAAAATTTCAGACACGTAGCTGTAATAGGTACAGGGAAATACTCATATAAAAAAATAAGTTGTATGGCAGCTACTCGAACCCTTTGCAGTAAACCAACCAAATTTTGCAGTAACTTTGGCCATTACACTAAACTATTTTTGGCAAACTTTCAGACACCCAACTTCAATAGGTATAGAGTAATGCTCATATAAAATAAGAAGTTGTATGGCAGCTACTCGAACCCTTTGCAGTAGACCAACCAAATTTGCAGTAACTTTGGCCATTACACTAAACTATTTTTGCCAAAATTTCAGACACGTAGCTGTAATAGGTACAGAGAAATACTCATATAAAAAAATAAGTTGTATGGCAGCCACCCAAACCCATGAACCAAAATGACTGGATTTAAATAGCGATGACGGCTATGGCAAAAAAAAGGAATTTGCGAAAATTACAAGATCCTAGCTCCTTTAGTTTTTGAGTTATCGTGTGGACGGACGGACGGACGGACATACATAGCTAAATCGATTTTTTTTTCGATTCTGATCCGATCTATACACTTGGGTCTATATCTACCCCTCCTCCTTCTCTGCGTTACAAACGTTATGGCAAATTTATTATACCCTCTGACTATATATACGGGTATAAAAATTGTGAATTCATTTATCAACCATTAACTCAAAATTACTATTGCGAAATACAATCTAGTTATTTGTTGTCAATTATTACATTAAAAAATTTTGGTTTGTAGATTTGGAAAAAAACTTTTTGAGCAGAAAAAATGCAAGTTAAATGAAATAAAATAATAGAAAAATTTATATTTAACTTAAAATTAAGAAACATTTAATATTTTTAAGGTCAAAAGTACCAAAGGATTTGATAAATCTCTAATATTTCTTCTAGTTATGTTCATTTGCTTTATAGATTCTTCTCCTGAGTCAGTATCCCAATACATTCAAATAAATTGATGCCATTATTCTTATAAATTTTTTAATTTAATTCAAACAATACAAATTACACGAGGTAGGTAAATAAAATTCTATTTTAAAATTTTAAAAATATCAAAATAATTAGTTAAATTCACAATAAAAAATTATTTATCCAATAATCACAATGAAAAAAAATTTTTTTCAATTACATTTTTTGATAGTTTATAAAAGTTTTCAACTATCAACTAGTTGAGTTTTTTTAAACTACTATTATTCAGAAAAACTGTTAGCATTTGCTAAAATATAATGTTGGGGCTTTAATTTTTACATATTTCTTCAAAAAACAAAATAAACAAATATTCAAGTTACAGATGTTTAAAAAAAATTTAAATTTTTGGCCCTTTACAATTTCTAAACGGAATACCATATTAAAAAGTTTTCTTAAAAGAATCTTTCTAGAAAAAGAATCATGCTTATTAAAAAATTTCGATATTATTTAAGAATCTAACTCCTTTCAAAATTCCAAGTTTCTAACTCAAACCGTTTAGAAGAATAACTGATTAACAATTTTTCAAAGCAGAGAATCAAAGTCCCATAATTCTATAATAAGCCTGATAAGCCTGTCTTTACCATAGGTAAATGTTCCTAAATTTTCAATAGAAAAGATTTTATTTGGTATATACTCGTATATTGTATAATAATTTTATATTGGATTATTAGGTTTTTCTATATCTGTGAGTTATATTATTAAATTAACTTATTTGTTTATATCTATCTATAATATAGATATTTAAAAAAATTAAAGTTTGTTTATTTGTTTGTTTGTTTTTTCGTTGTTTGTATGTAGCGAATAAACTCCTACACTGCCCAGGCGATTCTCATGAAAACTTGTATATAGAGGTTTTTGGGTATGAAAAGAAATATTGGACTTAAAATTTTGCTCTAACGCACCACCAATTTGGGGCTGTGGTGCAAGTATTTAAACTTTTTGTTCTAAAATTAAAACTGTTTGACCGATTAGCTTCAAATTTTCTATACGTGATTCTCCTTGAGAACTGATTTAGAATTTGTTAACCCATGTTGGAACAACGGTTGATAAAAAAAATGTTGGTTGGAAATTACGTCTAATTTTGTGAAGTTCTGCTTTTGCTAAAAAGTAAGAAAAATATTTTGTGCCCATTGTGGCACAACAACTTTTTAAAGAATTTTTTGAAATTAACATTTACCCCATATGTAATTTTTGTGATAACATTTTTTAGTAACATCAGCTTAAATTAAAACCTCCATTGGGAGGCGCAGTAACGCGTACCGGATATTAGCTAGTGTTATTATATTTAGTATTTTTTAATAGATATATAATTACTAGTTATAGGTTATGCCATAAATTTGAACCATTTCGGCTTTTCGGCATTTTTAGTGGATGTATAAGAAGTGCAGTGTGCACGTTTCCAAAAATATTAGCCTAGAACTTATAAAGATTCCGGAACCTCATTAATAGGATTTATTAAAATTTCAAGTACTGAGTAGAGACTCATAGAGTTTTAAATAAATAATTATACCATATCATACTTTTATATACTTTTATATGAACTTGCCTGTGTCTATGGCTTTATTTTTTATTCTGTTAGTTAGTGATACATTTATATTAGAAATTTGACCATAAATTTATAAGAATTGTATGGTTCAGGGTTAGCAAAGTGGCTGACGGTGTAAATAGGTCTGAGTTCGATCCTCCTTCAAAGATAAAAATTTTTTTGTTTATTTTTTTTAAATTCAACAGAAATAATAAACAAAAATAGAATGAAAATTAATTAATTTGGATAGTTTCTTTAAAAATTTGGATTAAGACTATCTGAAAGAAGAACAGTCACCATTTCAGCGATTTACTTTTATACTAAAACACTTTTAAATGATCTACCATCAATTTTTGGTTAATAAAAATTTTCAACATTTTAAGCTTAAAAGTTTTCAAACATTAAAAGAACTTCTTATACCAGCAATTTACTTTTATATTAACAAAGTAACAAATTCCCAAGATCTACCTTCAATTTTTTATTTTTTACATTTTAGGGGACTCGTACTACTATAATAAAAGTATATATTGAAAAAATAATATTTTTTTATTTTATTTTAGATTAAAATGTGTTTAATTTAAAATAATGCATTGAGGATGCCTATAATAACGAATCAGTAATATCTTTACTATAAGTTTGGATAAAGCATCTTTTGACAGTATAAAATATAGCACTGTCATTCAAAAATTGTAATTAATTTTCATTTGATTAAAAATATTTAAAAAAGAAAATCGATACACGTAAAAGTGAAAAGATTAACTTGATTATAGAAATAAACTTTATTTATTTTTCTTTGAATAAATGTAAATTATTTATAGCATCATTATGCTTCAATATCATCACATTTTTTTGAAATCATATTATTACATTACAATCACGTTCATTAAAAGTGACAACTCAATTTCATAAAATGTTTTAATTAAATTCTTAAACACCTACGTCCATTAAATCTTTTAAAAACTCAAAATCAATGTTATTCCTTCACATCTGTATACAAACAGTTAAACAAATTTTATTTGAATTGTGGTTTTTAATTTGTAGGCTTGTTACATATTTATTCCTTAATTTTTTTTTTTATACTTAATTTGTCGCCATAACATGTATTATAACCACATTTTTAAATCAATTTTATCTGAAGCTTTTTACTTTAATCTGAAGCCTTTTACTTTAATCATATTTGAACAACATGCATTAATAGATTTCTAGTAAAATTAAACAATAATTAGTTAAACTAAAAATTTTAACTAAGAATTTGACAATTTTAAGAATTTTTAATTAATAAGTTCAGTACCTAGAATTGATTTTGCTAATTGAATTTGACGCAATTGCAAAGTTTCTTTCAGTAAAGTTCTAAAAGAACCGTTACATAATGATTTATTTTGAAAAATTATTTTTAGCTATTTTAACAGTGTTGAACAAAAGACTTGGAATGGATATTGCTTTTAATTAAAACTTTACTAAATATAATACTAATAGTTAGTTATATACTAATACTTTCACTACATGCTAACTTTTTTATGTATTTTAAGTAATAGCACAAGTTTCTTTTTTATAATATCCCTCTCTATTTTACTTTAACACTTCCTCTGTGTTTTTCCTGGCTAACGAATCAACCCTTTCTCTGTATTTCTCTGGCTAAAAAGTCTAGAAAGTTTTTGAGTATTACATATTCCGTTATCATTTACTTTTACATTTAATGGGCCCAGTTTTACTTGGCATAAATTAGAACTTCTACACTATTACAAGAAACATCTTTTCATAACCTATGTTATAAATCAATTCTGTAATATTCAAGTAATATTTGGTCTCCGTATCATGATATGGTTATATCTTGCTTGTTTCTCCTCTGGATTGATCGAATCTGTTTAATCTTCCCTACAAATTATGCGCGCTTATATCTTTTCTGATATCCGAAAATTTTATTAACCGCTTCATTTGACAAATTCCAGGAGGAAGATTTACACACTCCTAGGAGTTTGTTTTTTATAAATAGTAATATAGGTAAACTACACTTAATTAAAAATTGAGAGCGTTATTATTAATAACCTTAGCACGTGCAACATAACGAGTCCAAAGCAAGATCCGTACAATTTTCAGCTTAATATTTTGTAGTAGGAGTACTACACTTAAATAAATTAATACTTTTAATCATTTTCAAATCTTCTAGCAGCTGCAATTGATAAATGAAACTGCTTGTGAAAGTTTTCTAAAAGAATAATGAAGGCTTTGTTAATCCAAAGGTATGACACAATAATTAAATGTTAACTAACCCTGGTTTTCAGTTTGTTGTCAATGAAATGCTAAATGTTTTTATTAAGGAAATCCACACATTTTCAAATAATTACATAACACATATTTTAATTTCAATAAATTTCCTTGAACACTGTTCTAAAACGCGTAAATATGTTATATATTTAAAATGTTCTATATATATATATATGTGTACATTTAACATATTTGTATTTATCCTAAGGTTATATATATACACGTAATTTAACATACACATAATTTATTACCTAAAAAAATCCAATTTGCTACATTTTGAATATTCTTTGAACTATTTTAGCTGTAAGAAATACATATACATATATATATATATATATACCACGCACAAACATTCATATTATTCAAATAAATTGACTACACACCTGAAATGAAATTTTTCCAATTTATAACCCTCCCACCATTACTTTATATACAACAATTACACAAGTGTTTAGTATATTTCTCATAGGATAAAGAATTATTTAATTTTCTTTTTTTTTGCATACATTGAGGGGTAAAATGAAATTTTTATTAAATGAGAAGGATTTAATTTACTGTCTACAACCTATTTTTGGAAATTAAATTAATATGTAATGTGTGGATGTAATAAAGAAATAATAAAATTAAATATCATTGAAATTGAAATGAAAATATTGTTTCGGGAATTGTCGATTTTATTTCAAATGTTATTATATAGTAAAGCTTTTAGCAAATTGTTGATTAAAAGCACATTTTGAAATTGATGATTTATAAAGCGTTTTTGGATATGGTTGGACTTTTTCATCAGGGATTGTGTGCTTTATTTCCAGAATTCTCTATTTAATTTGAAAAAGTGAGGGGAAATAAATCATAGAACAAAGCCTAAAAAGCCCCAAAAGGTAAAATGTCGCAAATGGTATCAAGTTGAATTGTTTTAAGATAAGAATATAAAATGTTATTTTGCCTACGGCTGTTAAATTGAATTAAACGTTAGCCACCTAGCAAAACTCTTTAACGTAATTTTACTTAAGTATATAGCCACGTGATCGAATCATTAGACTAAATAATTCAATTTTTTTTTTAAATATTAAACTGAATTTAAAAATTAGATCTTGCAACTCAAAAGCCGAACGAATTGTTTCTTTCTTAGAATTTATAGAAAAAAACTATTTTTATATTGCATGTGTTTGGGCATACCTGTAACTTTTTTTATAACCAACTAGCTAATACCCCCTGGGCGTTTCTGCTTCTATTAATGGGTTCTTAATACTGAAGTTAATATTTTTGAAAAAAAAATGATCAAAGTAGTACTTCGAAAATTTTACGTAATTTGTTTTCAAATTTTTTTTTGAAAAAACGTCGGTCCATTATGGGATAACAAATTCCAAGTCTTTTATAGTCAATAGTCAATTACATTTTCAAACAATAACATTTACACAAAATTTGAAGTTAACCGATCCAACAATTTTTATTTTAAAACGAAAAAATTTAAATATTGCACAGCTCCTTCATGACGGTCCGTTAGTTACCCAGAATCAATAAGTCACGACCGGTTAGCTTGAAGAGTTTTGTGGTGATTTCAGAGTCACTCAGAGTTGTATGGCAGGCATAACTCCTATGTCGCCGCCTACAAAAAAAGCCATACTAAACTTCAAAAGAATATATGTTGTAAATATGACTTTAATATGAGGATTGGTTTAGGGGATGTAGTGTCATTCAAACCCGCCAACTATTTTATATATTAAGAATGATTGCAGTTTAATATAAATTAATAATCAGAAGTACGTAATTTTAGGAATTCCTCAAAAACTGCTATTAAAATAAAGTTTAAACAGATCGGTACCAAATTAATTTAAATTTAAATTTTATGATTTACCGTCAGGCAGCAACTGCCGTTATGATTTACCAATTCAGGAGGAAGCATAAATTGGTTTTGTTTCAGTTTGTATGAAAATATAAGCATATTATTTTTGTGAAAGAATTTCGAGAGGAAGGTGTAAAATTTAAATAATAATACATATTATACATTATACTAATACATTAAGAATGAAATATTTGGAAACAATGAAAAGTAGAAAGAAGCGGTGGAATATATCTTATAAATACATGCACTAACTAACTTTATATGATGAAAACCATTAAATCCTCTTAAAAGAATCAATTAATAATGAAATAGTATACTATTCTTTAACTCCTGCTAATGATATCTTTCAAATATCATATAATTCAATTCATTGATTATCAAAAAATATACTGATAAAAATATCTTTTAACCTTTTTATGCACACATTTAATAAGGAAAAATTCCCAACACTCAATCATATATCTTAAAATTAATAATGTAAGCAATAAGTATCATTTTCTTGTCATCTATGTATACATATAGGTACTTTATACAAAGGTACTTTAAAATATTCACCCTAAAACCTTCACCTTCAGAAAAATCACCTTAATTATGTACAAACATACATATACTCATAAATAAATCGCTCAAGAAATTAATGGCATATTTGTCTATTCCTCATATTCCTCATCTTAAAAAGAGGGTAAATGAACTCTAAATGAATTGCACATACGCATGTACAACTGGTAAAACTTAATTCTAAGTACTGTCTGTCTACCATCATTATAACATATATATATGCTTGTGAGTATGTAATGTATACAGCAATAAGAAATTTTTTAGAACATATTTTAAGAGGATTTAATGGTTTCTTTGCGTCAAACGTTGTTTTACGAAATCATTAAAAATATAAGGAGCACAAAGTTAATGGAAATGATGGAAAATAATAATTATTTTTATAAGTAAAATATAGTTTTGATGGAAACTTTCTTGAAGATTTTCTTATTGAAGTTTATTCAAGAAGTTTTAATTTTATTCAAAGAAGGTTGTAATTTTATATTTCGAAAAAGCATAGTCATATGTTTCTCATTAGTCACATATTGTCATAAATGTACAATAACTCACTAATTAAATTTTAACAGACGTTCTGGAAAATTTAAACTTACGGTACTTATGATAAAAATGGAATTTTTAAGGAACATGTGTGGAAACAACAAATCGATATCAGGAATATGATCAACATTGAATAGAGTTACCAAAAAAACAGCGGAGCAGTGTTTCTTAAAGCAAAATTTTGGCAATTGAGTTTTCGAATTTCTGATTACGCGCTAAAAAACTTTCGATTTTGTGACTTTGACCATCGTAGTGTTTTGACGTCTTTGAATAGCACCAATGGCATCTGTAAACATCAAAAAAAATTACCTAACTACAATTTTCAGAGTATGCCTTATTTTCGTGTTTTAAACAATGGGTCTATGAAAAATTCAAATTTCGACATCATTCACCACCAAATCATAAGTGAGGGTATGAGTCATTTCAACTTCTCGTTCGTAAGTTACGAATATTGCTTTAAAAAAATTTTATGAGAAGTTAAACTATGGTTCAATAAAAAAGTTGCATTTAGCAGTGAGCTCATCGCTTAACCTGAATTTTGAGTTAACTGAATATTTGAGTCCCATATTAATACGAGTCCGCTTAACCTCTAAGTCAATTTTCATCACTCAAAACATGGTGTGAGAGGAGTTAAATTTCTGGAGAAGAGCAATTTGTTAAATTAGAAAGGATACCAGGCCAGGAAAGCGTCCAACTAGCCTTAGGAACTATAAAAGACTTAATATATACCAAGAAAAATCTATAACTGCAGATAATATCTTACTTCTAGATCTTGATCAGCTTAAAATATTCAGTCTAAAGTAATGATGACAAATATTTGTTGGAATTATTAAAACAATAATACTATACGCCATTTTTGTGGGTCACTGTAATTTATACAAATTTATTAAAGTAACACTAAAATTGTTAATGCTAATTATTTTTCACATATGTTTTCACACCTTCTTAAATTAAAAGACTTGAATGTATATATGGTATATTACTGTGGCAAATAATTATGCTAATTAATTTGTAAATTATATTTAAGTAAATGAGTATTAAATTTTGTAATATAAAGTTTCATATTATATACCATAATTGTTTATTTCAAAAATTTAGCTTCTATATTCAATTAATGTTATAAGTATACTTTTACTTCTTTAATAGTTTATTAAGTCCCTAATTAGATGTTTTTTTGAACTTCTAAAATACCTAATTCATTAACAGAACTTAAGGAAAACTTTACTTCAATTAAATGAAAAAAAAAAATTAGAATCAAATTATTTTACAATTTTTTAATCAAATTTGAAGGGAAGATTTTTATTCTAAAAATGGAACACATTCTGTATATTGCACAATGAATTTCAGTAATATGTAGAGATTAGATGAGAATACTAATATAAGAAACGGTCTAATGCTTCATTGTAGAAAATAGATCATCCATATAATGGAAACAATAGTATAGTAAGACTTGGAGATTAAAAGCAGAAACTGTTATAATAGATAGCAAATGTGCTTTATAGTATATGTAATTTCAAACACCTCAGTATTTTAAATAACAATCTCTGGGTTCAGGTCAATAAATATGCTTTGAAGCTGATATATCATTTTATCTTTTAAATATTCATAAAACGTATTTGAGACCGCAAATGAAGTTCCGAAACACCTATAACGGCGCTGCTGGTGTATCTCGACACAGTGCAAATTCGTCTTATAAGTTATTTGTCTTATAAATTATATAAATATCACATCAACACTCACTGCAATAAGCCATCCCAGGGATTAACATCTATTCAAAAAAAAAATAAACATATTAATGCCTTCACACAAAGTTTTTCCGTACCTGAAGTTTTAAAGTTTTCTTCAAAAAAATTGTGATTTTCGTGTTAAAGTATGTTAAAGTTGCGTAACACCAGAAGGAACACAGCACAGTTCTAATGGGTGGTTTGCGATGCTCTTTTTGTGAAAAAAAAAAACAATTTAAATTAAATAAAAGAAAAATATTTTAGTCTTAGCTTTACTAAAACTTTGGAAGTAGCGGCGTATGAATTTTGAATGATAATTAACTTGTTTTACTATTTTGTCACTTTAAAACAAACATTTTGGCCTAGAACGCTAGAGCAGCTACTACTCGAAAACAATAAGTCTAAAAAATTAATCCCATTATGAATATTACAATAAGGGTAAATAGTTTATGTAGAAAGGCTATTAAAGTAGCAAATTAATTATTTTAAGTGTACAGGTAGTTTTTATTGACACACCGCTGCTCTTATGTGATTCGATATGAATTCTAATGCTTCCTTGGACTTTATAAGTAAAATGATTTAAAATAAGTTTTAACAGAATATTGTATGCAAGTTTAATATGGTTATGGTCGGATGAACATATGATCTTGTAAAAATAGGGAAGGTTAGCTTGATGTTTGTTAGCTCCCTTAAGGAACTTTATATTTCTTTTGCAGTGCTTAAAGATCTAGACAAAGCAAAAGACATTAAAATAGCTTGCATTTAATTTAAAAAATTGTATTTTAAGACATTTTAAATTGATATGTGCAACATAAATTAACAATTTGGAGAAGTTTTTGTGTAATAAACTAAATATTGCTCTTATATAGAAGGTAACGTACTGGTATAACCCATAAATCCAATTGGTTTTCCTGCTGCATTTTCATTTCAGCCCAAATGAATAAAATTTATCTATAGCCATCCATCTATAGATGCAGCAAACTATACTAACAAATTAAAAAAAACCAAAAATTAAAATATAAAATAAAATTAAACCTATTTTCAATTTCAATTATTTCTTTTCTTTTTTTTTTATAATTGCAGAAATGCGTTAAAGTTCCATTTCAATGCAAGACTTAATAACCAAAAATGGAAAAGAATATGTATTCATCTATCTGTGAAAAATCTTTTATTCATTTTTCTTTCTCTTTTCCAATACATTTTCTTTAATACTACCATATACATTCAATTTGTATTTAACATTTTTGTTTAACTTTACCATTAAATAAGTTTAAAACGTTTCTGAATTCACATATAAAATTTCCTGTATTTGGGATTGCATTTAATGCCCGGATAATTTTATCCTGTAGGATTAATGAAAATTATTTTCCTGTTATTTATTCGTCTTTTTCGAAATTTCATAAAATGGGTCAAAAAGTACCTAGACATGAATATTTAAAAGTTGTATAAAATTAAATAATTTCTTTACTTTAACGTGCTAACTATTCAATTGTTAGGCTTACAAGGCTGTTAGCACTATTGGAACATGTTAAAGAATGGGAAAGATACTTGCGATGTTATATGCTTATAACTGGAATTGATCTTAATGAATTTCAGATACATGAGATACTTTTCTTTAATTGGGATTCGAAACCGGGCTCCTTGTATGAGAGGTTCAAATTACCAGCTGTAAATTAAAACATTTTTCCCATAAGAGGTATTATAATATACTTAAATCGCTATTAGCACTTAATATAATTTGGAAAGGAACCAGTTAAAATTAGAAAACTAAGTTAAAATCTCAAGGATCCCCATAGTAACACAGTGAACCCAGAATTAATATAGTGAAGCCCAGGATTAACACAGTGAACTCAGCATTGAATGAAGATTAAAGACTTTTGTTTTATTCGTTTACAAACCCTTTCCTATAAACTCTTAAAGCTATGACCGTCACCTGTTGGAGCTGCTACTGTCACACTGGTATGCAGCTGTATTAATAATTAGTGAGGGTAAAGATGGTGAAGTAATAATAAAAATTAAAATGTCAGTTATATCTATCGTTGAAGTACATATGGAAAAAAAAACCTTTCATTGAAAATAAGTTATTCAAATTTTTTACGTAAAATCGATTACAGTAACAGAGTACTTGTACTGGTAAGAAAATAGAAATAGCTGTCATTGCCAAAACAAAATCAAAATAAAGTAATTTTAAGGTTAAGATGGATCAGTTTGCTTTTAAAAATTAAAGAAAAAGAAATGAAACATATGGCATTGAAAAAATTTTAATCGATTACGCAAAAGTACTGATTCAGATCGGCAAATAATAAAATTGATTTTTTTTTAAATATTAAATTTAAAATTTTTATAATTCGTAGTTATTCTTTCAAAAAATTATATCAATATGAATAATAAATAAAATAATAACAATGAGTTAAAATCTCTTTGTAATTAAAATATATTATACTCGTAGATAATAGCATTTAATACAGATTCATACAAACACTTTATTTCATATATTCCTTAAATATTTTTAATCATTTTATAATTACTTCACCCAGTAATTATACAAAACTTATTACGATCTCTAACCACCACCTATAATATGGTAATAATGCGCAGTTTCATGGTTAGATTTTGAAATTGATTAGATGTACACTTTGGGATTTGTAATTTTATATGTTCTTTTATTTTTTACCGTTTTAAATTTAAATTAAAGTTACAGTACTCCAAGTAGAGTACTTAAAGTACCGTTTTTATCAATTTTTAAAAATTTACTTTTTTGTCAAATTCAAGTATTTTTAGATGTGAGTTTACAATTTTGCTAGTCCTATTATTAGACAAACTTAATATTACCGGAAAAGCTTTTGTAACTCCAAAAATTTTTTTACAAAGTGCGACAGTACTTTAGTACTTAAAATTAAGATTCATTTTGTTAACCAATGCTGAAAAATACGAGTACCTAACGCAATTTAAAAATTTATTATTCCCATGATTAAATTGAAATTTTTTTTTAATTTTTAAATTTTTAAAAAAATTTGATACTTTCAATAGTTTATAAATTTAATTTTATTCAAAATTTTAATATGGCATCATTCATCATAAACTTTGGCGAATATTAAACTGAAACAAGTAATTTGAAAAAATCAAGGGCTTTTAAAAATACACATTTCCAAAACTAAAACTACGCAATAAAAGGTTTGATCTCCAATATTGACGATTAACCTTGGGAAAATATACACTGGTGTCTAATTTAATTGTGTTTTAAAAAAGGAAATAAAAAAATTTTTTCCAATATATACTTTAATTTAAGTATTACTAGCCCCCTCAAATGTATAAAATAAAAACTTGATGGTAGATCATGGAATTTATTAGTGTTTTAATATGAAATTAAATTTCTGGTATAAGAAACAGTTCTTTTAATGTTTGTAAACTTTTAAGCTTAAAATATGTAGAATTTTCATTAACAAAGTAAATTGCTGCACTAAGGTTAATGGAAAGAAAATTTTACTGAAGCAACGTTGCCAACCACTGCACCATACAATTCTTACAAATTTACGGCCAGATTTCTAATATTAATATTAATTCACTAACTGACAGAATGAAAAATAAATCCATAGTGCCAGGCAAGTTAATATAAAGGAATATAAAATAGGAAATTTTTTAAATTTTAATTTCTAACAGTCCTTGAACAGTGGCTTCAAATTTTTGATGAAACTTATATTGATTCTCTAAATGTTTAAAATTTGAATAGCCCTTCAATAGGCAGGGGTTTCGAAAGTTTTTCCGAGGAAACTTCTATTAATTCTCGGAATTTTTGAAATTTTAGTTCTTAAATAGGAATTATATAGGAATCATTTCCTACCAAAATATCCAAGTTCAGTATTAAAATTATGAGTTGCACCAATACTTGGATATTTTTTTTTAAAACTTTACAGTTATTTACAAAAAGCGTAAATAAGCGTTTTAACATATTTCGAAAGATCTAACTTCTCCTAAAATTTCAAATCTCTATATGTTGATCCTTTTAGAAAAGTTTGAAAATTGAGTTTGCATAACGGCAACACTATTTGATACAAATTTCTAAAGCTTATAAAAACTGCTGTCGTTTGACGTTTACAGATTGAAAATATATTTTATAAAATATAGATTTTATTTTGACAATTTAAGAAAAGGCTTTCCCGGATTTTAGAGATCTGTAGACTCGTAATGAGTGGAGCTACAAAAAAAAGTTGTTCAATAAAATTAATTGTTTTGCCACATCTATTCGTTAAAATATTATTTCATTATACCAAATCATGCTGAACCTTAGCACACACTCGGACAGATGATAGGATGGACAGACAGACTGAGTAAAAGTATGTATGTACATTTTTTTTTCTGAAAATGTGCTAAAAACGGTTTTTTTTTTTAATTATTATTATAAATTGGTGTCCTTTTAAGAATTTTTCCAAAATACACATTGAAATTTAAACTGTACAAATAATACAATATTGAATATATACTTATACATATTTATATTAATGTGAATGCTCGTTCATTAATTGGATGTAAAATGAGAGGAATTCCTTTCAGAAATGATACCGGAAAAACGCGGAAATGATGCCAACAGAAAACAATAAAAAAAAAGTTTTTTTTTTATTTTTTTAAATAAAAGGGAATATTTTCAATTGTTTATGAAATTTTGCTGTTGTTATTAATCCTGTAATTTAACTTTGAATTAAAAAGTTCAAAAGATTATCTTTAATCTTTAAAATTTTATCACAAATTATTTCAGTAATTTAAAATATATATATATATATATACTGTGTTCTCTCAATTGAAATTAATATGCTCCATGTTTTACTATTCTAATGATGGCGTTGTACTTTTCAAAAAAGAATTTTTTTTTGGTATTTTGAATATTTTATTCTTCTTAGCGTCTGTTTGAATTTGAATGAATACCTAATCTTTTTGTTCTTGTGGTAAGTGTATATATTTAACACAAAAGTTGGATATTTTAGTATATATTTATTATTAACATCATAGTAAACCTTATGCATCAAATCACCTTTTACCATATTTCCAAGATTTCATGAAATTATTTGTATAATATTGAAATTATCCTATTTTAAATCTTAATTTTTGAGTATTTTACAATTTAAGTTCGGAAATTTTTCTTGATAATTTAATTTAAATATCGAATTGATTTGCGTATAACAAAATCCAACGCAGTAAATCCTCTAGTCTAAAGTGACTTAAGGTCGTACTATGTTTTTTCGGAGTTGTCTTGGATTCTAAACTGCATGATAAATGAGAAAACATTAGTTTTAGAAGCTGAGAATGTATTTTTTAAATCGATAAATTTTGCAAAATTGGGAAATCCTCCTCATCTTTTAAAATGAGTAAAATATAAATTCTGTAAGGAGTCTATGTATTATATGGAAATTTTGTGAAACTTAAAACTGAGATAATTAATTCGTATAATTCAACCTAAATGTACTAATTGTAACATAACTGTACTTTGCAAAAATTCAGTAACAGTAAATAGACAATTAATTGCAGGAATAAATTGATAATTTTCCTCCTTTCCTGGTGTCTTGTTAGCTCTTTACAGTTTTCATCCAATTATTCAGGGAGTGGGAGTGAGACTTATCAATTTTGAAGGGATACTATTGAAAGAGAGAACAATCTTATCTTTAACAGTAACCTGGAGACAGCTGCATATTTTTTATATGTATGAAAAAGTTAAATGACGGGAGAGGGCTCTTCTTTGCCGAATTATCTCTATCTAATTCTATACATATATATATATATATACTGTTTTCAAATGAATTTGGTCCTGTTTCAAATTTCAGAAAATTGCCTTCTTCTAAATAAATTTAATCATTTTACAAATTAAATTGATCAAGGATCTAGATTGCAAATTTTCAAATGAAATTGGCCTTCTCTTAATTAAATATTTTTTATTTATTTAAAAGAAGACCAATGGGGTAATATTTTTAAAAACGCTTCCATTTTTTAAGACTCTGAACTCGACAATTGATGTGATTTGGAAAACGTAGTCCTCATTTGGGTGTTGGAAACTAAAACAGAAAATAAAATTAGTATATGTCCTAAAAAATGGGACCTATATTTTGCGGGGGCTATTTTTTTTAGACTGGGTTATTAGTCAAAATTTTTTAAAATTTTTTGTTGTAAAGAGACTTTACTATATCATATATCTGACCAATGGCGTAGTGGTAAAGACGCTGCCTTTCATGTGGAAGGTCTCGGGTTCAAACCCCGGTCAGATCATATCTAATGAAATAATATCGTAAAACTGTATAATTATATCGTAATATAAAATAAGATATTAATAAAAATATATAAATAATTCTTGTGTAAGATTATAGATGGCGCACAAAGTTAACATTTGTGCATTCATATTTCATAACCTTATACAATAGCTACAGCCGAGTAATCAACGGCTTAGTGAATAATATGATAAAAGAAACTGAAGCCTAGTTTAAAATAAACTTGGTGAATGCCCTATACTCCTTAAAGGAGTGGAAAAGGAATAAAAAAAAAAAAAAAAAACTATATCATATGTTGATCCGACTACTGATGGATACCCCAAACAATGATGCTGATTAAAGAAAGTAAATTGGTCTTTTTTAAAAATTAAAAAAAAAATTAGAAAGTACATTTGAAAATATAGGACTATTTTTATTTGAAAAAAGAACCAACTCATTTTAAAATAAACCAATTTTATGTAAAAAGGACCAAGTTCTTGTGAAAAGAGAATATATTTTGACCTTTGTATTATAAAATAAAATTAATTTATGAAAACAAAGTGTAAATATAAAACAGATGGTACAGTTGTCGTTTTTAAAAACAAATGCCATATTTAAAAATTCAATCAATAAACTTATATAATAAGTATTGTATTAAAATAAAGGAATGTATTTATAAATGTGTTGTTTAAATAATATATGGATTTTTAATATTAAAATTTTTCATTTGTCTCCATTAGAATAATCGTACAAAGTATATACACATACATATATTTATTACAAATAAATAATAAATATTTAAAATTATTATTTCGCAGCTATAGTCATTGTGGGATTACGATTTTCGAAAATTTTATAAGAAAGTAACAACCCTTATTATAGTAATGTTAAATCCTTTAGTTTTAAATTCAATAAAGGACATGCACACTGTTATCCCTATATACATATTTAACTATTCTTAAATGCATAATATTTACATATTATGCAAGTTTGTATGATTGTTACAATGCGTTTATTTGCACTGAAATATCTGAAGATATTGATATTGAACAAATATGAAACCTGGACGTAACTAACTGCTATAGGTAAAAGATATGCAAATACAGTACTAATGTAGATTTGTTTTTAAACTTATATAATTTGAAGGGTATTACTTATTTTGTCATTACGTCTGTAATGCTGTAAAAGACGCAGTGAATGTGGACTTGATGTGGTCGAATGTGGATTTGAATCAAAATAAAAGTCGATTTAGCTATGCGTTTTGCCCATAACTGAAAATCTGAAAGAACATAGATTCTAAAATTTTTTAATGAAATAATTTTTATACAGATATCGAATTTGCCATTGAAACTGAACAAGACTCGTCAAAACTAGATTGTCTAGCGTGGAGATTAGTATATATCCTTTTTTACTTAAATTAATATTTTCATTATCAATCAAGAACCCTGAAATTTTGAAAAAGATGAAATGCCAAAAGTTAAGTCTCTGTAAAATTCCAAATAAATTTTTGCAATTCTTTAAACCGGATGATGTTATACGAGTATATATATATATATATATAAAATATGTTCCTGCATAATGTTGGCAAAAAGTATCACAGAGTCGACACGGTCTATCCTACTCTATTTCCTTCATTTTTATATCCGTATGATTATAGCTCACAAGGGTATACTAAATTTTCTATTACGTTTGTGACATAGAGAAGGAAGACGGGTAGATATAGGCTCAAAGATAAGGATCGGATCATAATCGAAAAGTAAATCGATCAAGCTATGTATGTCTGTCCATCCGTCCCTACGATAGCTCAAAAAATAAAGGAGCTAGGATTTTGAAATTTTGACAAATTCGTGTTTATGCAGTAGCCGTCATCGCTATTGAAATCTAGCCAGTTTGCTCCACGGGTTCGAGAACTTCTTTTTTTTAAATAAGCATTTCTCTGAACCTTTTGAAGCTGTGTGTCTGAAGTTAGTGCAAAATTAGGTTGGTCTACTGCAGTGGGTTCAAGTAGCTGCCATTCAACTTCTTCTTTTATATGAGCATTACTCTATACCTAATAAAGGTGGATGTCTGAAATTTTGTTGTTAACTTTAATGGTCAACGTTTAAATAAAAAAAAGTTGGTGTAGGGAAAGAGGTTGGAAAAGTTGCCTTTCAACTTATATTTTCTTTTGTATGATACATGAATTTCTAACCGGATGATATAATGTCGATATTGCAGTCATACGGGTATCCCATAGTTGACACAGTATACTCTGCTACCCTTTTCTTCGTTTTTTTTGTTTAATTACATACTACCTGAATGTTGAATCAAGTATAAACATGAATAAATTGAAATATGTAAAATGCGTAGGGTAACTGAAGGTAAAAATTATAGACTGATATTAACTTTGTGGCATTTAAAAAAATTAGAAATCTCAATTTAGACGAAATTTTCCTATATGACTATATAAATACAATGTACAAATTAATCAATCACATACACAAACATAATATGTAAACACAATAAAATAATTTACTAACAAATCCTTTCAATAGAAGTGCATACAATAGCAAATGCAATTTTGTACAAAATAAAAATTTAAACAAAATTGTGCTATAAAAACGGTTATTGATAATTTGATTTTTACCCTGGACAACAAATTGGTTTTGGTATCGTTTACTCATAGGCAATTTCTAATTAAGTTATTATAAAATTTTTAATGGTTCATTATATTATTACCTATATATTAGGACTGGACAATATTGCATTACTATTATAGTCAGTTCAGATATTTAATTTTAAAAAAACTGACCAATTAAAGAGCTTTTTAATAATTAGTAAATTAAATTTAAAGCTTTAATCATTTAATTGCTATGCAGAATTAGTAAATTACCTAGTAGGGTAAATATTGATTAATTTTTATTATAAAATTAGATAATTACTTTATTTTGGTATGGCAACACTTTTAGATTATAAAAGTATCAAACCAGTAATTTTAATTTTATAAGGAGAGCCATAAAATATTTTAGAAAAACTACATTTTATTTCAAATCTTTTATAGTAAGAGACGAAAAAATGCTTTTCGTGCCATGATTCGAAAAACAAAAATTTTAGAACTCGCATTGATCTCTCTAATGAAATCTGACAATGTGGCTTGGTATAAAGAGCTTCTAGAGCTCCTTTAGAACTAAAAAGTTCAAATGTTAGATTTCGGTATGCACACTTAATTCTATTAAATATCTGTTAACAAAAGTCGCTAACACATTCAAAAATGCTTCAAATTTTTAATTTTCAAAGTGATTTCAGTGTATAAAGGGTTACGATAAGTTAAGAATATTGGAAGGTATCGAAAGCACGCCTCTTGAAACTGTATGCAGTTCCTTAAGAAAGCGCGTTATTTTAACATACTGAAATTTTTATATAATTTAAAATGCGACTTTTGATACAAATGAACCTTACGGTTTTAGGAATGGGAACTGTAACTTGAAAAATTAGGAATTAGGGATAACGCATCATGAAGGATAACAGGGAAAATTTAGGGGAATAATAAGTAGAAAGATATTAATGTTCTTCTTAGATTTAATTAAATTGTATACAGAGACTATATTGTACGAATCACCAACTTTAAGGAATACATGGTATGGAATTTGATTCCATAATCTTGATGTGCGCAACAAATTTCTACAAGCTATGTTACGTCATCTTAATAATTTAACAGTGGGGGAATGAGCATCTGACTTTATTAATAATATATTAATATATAATTAAAAAAACATTGGGCCATAAACTTAAATATATTACAAAGATACGCTTTGTAGACTTCAAATTTCAATCGGTTGCTTAGCAACTAACAATAAGTTCCAACTCTGAGAATTTTTAAGACCCATACTGACCAACTATGTTTCTTAAAGTAATTAGAGTTTATTATAATTCCCAAACCAAAATAGATATAATATTGTATAGCTAGCATGTAAACCCAACCCACCACTATACATAATACATAACAATGTACATATAATACACATATACTCGTACGTATATAACCATATTTAAAATAAATTTTTTGAAAATACTTTTGTTTTATTAAAATGAAAATATACTTTGAAATTTTTGAAAACCTTTGCTTGTGCATTAATGAATTTTTTTTGTTATATATATTTTATATATGTATGTAATATGTGTACCATACTATATATATAATAGTAACAGTGATGATAGTACTCTATGTACAACATTAACAATTCTATAATTTAACATACCTTAATGTGTACTAAGGGTATTTTTATTATGTAACGTGTGTGCCTTTATATGTTTTTTTTTAACTCTAATTCCATAGAGGATTTGTACTTTAAATAAAATATCACATGTATATATATCTATATATATATATTATACCTTTGAAATGAAAACTTTTCAATATTTTAATTAACATTTGGAAAATGTACTCAAATTTGAGCTATAGGTATAATTCAAAATACAAAAACACTGAAATTGTATCTAAAAAATAATTTGAAATAAAATATTAAAGAATTTAAACATACTCGTATGTATGTGTTCATTCGTTGTATAAAAAATTCTGTGGTTTTTTTATTTTTGAAAGATTTTTGTGAATTTTAATTCTTATTTCAAATTTTGTTATCAAAATATTCATATGTATAAAATTTAATTAAAAAAACAAGAACTCAGTTTAGAATATTATTATGAAATTTTAAATAATTTAAAAATATTCTAAAAATGATTTATTTTATTATTTATTTAGGAGTAAATTTTTTTTATAAAAATATTTATATTTCTTATATTTTGAGGCTGCAATGTTTGAAAGTGTATTTGTATACACTCATATACTAATCAGTTAAAATTCAGTATTTACTAATGTATATATTAAAAATATTAAATAAAATTATTAAACATAAATGGTACAAAATAAAAATATCTATATATATAAAAATGAAAGTTTGTTTATTTGTTTGTTTGTTTGTTTGTTTGTTTGTATGTAACGAGTTGGCTCCTAAACTGCCCAGCCGATTTTCATGAAAATTTGTATATAGGGGTTTTTGGGTACGGAAGGAAATCGTGGCCCAAAAATTTTGCTCTAACGGACCGCCAAGTTGGGGCTGTGGTGCAAGTATTTAAACTTCTTTGTTCTAAAATGAAAACGGTTTGACCGATTGACTTCAAATTTTGTATACGTGATGCTCTTTGAGAATTGAGTAGACGCTATTAACAGTTTTGGAATTTGTTAACCCATGTCGGGCCGACGGGTGGTCAAAAAAAATTTTGGGTCCAAATTTTGTCCGATTTTACGAAATTCTGCTTTGGCTTTAAAGAAAGCCCCAAAAAAAATTTTGGTGAGTTCCATTAACCCATTGCGGCCCAACAGCTTTTTATAGGTTTTTTCAATACTTTACTCTAAGTTCGAAACGGTTTGAGCAATTGATTTCAAATTTTGTATACGTGATGCTCCTTGAGAATTGAGTAGACACTATTAACAGTTTTGGAATTTATTAACCCATGTCGGGCCGACGGGTGGTCAAAAAAAAATTTGGCTTCAAATTTTGTCCGATTTTATGATAATTCTGCTTTGGCTAAAAAGAAAACCCACAAAAAAATTTTATTGACTTGCATTAACCCATTAGGGCCCAACAGCTTTTTATAGGTTTTTTAAATACAGCTTTTTATAGGTTTTTTTCAATTAAAAACGGTTTGACCGATTTTCTTCAAATTTTGCATACGTGCTCCCCTGTGAGAATTGAGTTAACACTATTAACAGATGTGGAATTTGTTAACCCATGTCGGCCCGACGGTTGGTCAAAATAATTTTGGAAGATAATATTGTCAAAATTTGCGAAGTACTGCTTTGACTAAAAAGAAAGCCTCAAAAAATTTTGTTGAGTGATTTGGAAGCAAATTACGTCCATTTTTGCGTAATAATGCTTTGCCCAAAGAGAAAGTGTAGTTCCGTTAACCCAGTGGGGCACAGTGGTTTTTAATAGATTTTTGCGTTACTTAACTCTAAATTAGAAACGATTTGACCGGTTTACTTCAAATTCTATATGTGTGAAACAACTTGAAAATAGAGTTGAGTCTGCTAACAGTCGGTCCTACGATTTTTCAAAAAAAAATTTTTGGAAGTAAATTACGTCAAAATTTGGAAAGTAGTTTGTACTGCTTTGAATTACAGAAAGTTTCAAAAATTACTAGAACAATCCTAGAAAAATGGTTTTAAAAAGATTGCTTTCATTCATTTTAAAATTTACATGTGTAAACCGAGTGTAATTTTTGTGTTAACTTTTTGCAGTAACATCAACTTCAATTAAACCTCCATTGAGAGGCGCAGCAACGCGCACCGGGTATTAGCTAGTATTTAAATAAAATTTATATAAATTTAAAATTTTATTTTGATATATATATATATTATATATATTATGTAAGTACCACGTATGCAAACTGTTAATTTCGCACTAATTTTTTACACCGAACGTGCTTTCTACTCAAATACATGAGATTTAAAAATATTCATTAGATTTTCTCTATAATATTTCAATATGTATTGATTAAATTTTTCAATTAAATTTTTCTGGGGCCTCGGTGGTGTAATGGGTAAGCATTTGGCTTATTAATAGAGAGGAGAAGCCGGTTCGATAACCGTACGGATCATGAATAAAATTATTAAAAAAAAAAATATTGAAAAATAATTTTTCTCTACAAATCCCCATAGTTACTACATAAGTATATAAAGTAATATATAAAATATTTGATATAAACAAAATAAATATTATTAAATTACTTATATATATTAAAAAAAAACAATATAAATACATATAGTGTTGGCTCATATTCGCAAGCTAAAAAGTCCGTTAAATATCATAATTTATAATTTCAATCTTAAAACAGTTATTCTTTTTATTTTTCATGTTATTTAATTTTGAAAATTTACGCTAGGCCGCCGCTGTGCTGAGCTTTGCCGTATGCAACATAAAGCTTTAACAAACTAGCATAAATTTTCAAAAAGCCGGGAATGTAAAGACTGGAAAAATTTTTAAAAAATTAAAATAAAGTAAATACTTAAAAGTCAAATAACAAAAATAATCGAGTGTCAGTGTGTTAACAATTTATTTTCTAAATTCAAAAATAATAGAAAAGAGCAGGGTTGACACTACACCTTAATTTTTTGATACATTTAGGGTATTATGTAGAAATATTTTGCCATTTCTTGATTTGCCTTTACAATCTTAAATTTTTAAAAATAAGGTTTTAAAATGTAAACATAATTGGGATTATTGATAGATGAGAATTTTACTATATTATATAAGTACATTTTATACACATTCGTTTATTTATCTGTCAAACTTAGGGTAAATTTGTATATTTTTGATGTTATACTATAATTCGTAGAGGAAGGCCATAATATTTTTAAACATTTCTGATAAATTAAAAAAAGAAACTTAACTCTAGCAGATAATTTAACATAAGTAAACAATATTTATTGTGTTATTTAAATAAATTCAAAGTGTAAAATACTTTTTTTTTATTATGTTATCAATTTTGTGTTTTTAACGCATTCTATGCACTTTTTATTTATTTTTATTTGATTAAGTGCCCTAAATTTCTTTTATAAACTGATATTTAAACAAATATCAATATTTATTTTCAAAAATTTAGTGTAAGTGTTAAATAAAATAGAATAAATAAATAGAATGTTGATAATAAACTAAATGCAAATATCAAATTTAAACTAAATATATAAATTTTGGGTTGTGGTGGTGATACATGCGATAATGACGGATTTTCAAATTTATTTGATTGACAAATAAAACTAAAAAAAACACTTTTAGATTTCAAAATTTTAATTTATTTACGGATTAAATTGAATCAATAAATTTAGTTTTGAAATTTTTATCGATTTGCCTTTTTTATACCAAATTTGTACCTTTATATTATAGGTACACCTACTTATTTCAATTTTCAAATCTCTATCCTTGTTCGTTTGAAATATATTTTTCTGGATTAAACATTCTCTGTATTGTAGCTATACACTTAGCCTTAGAGTGCTTTTTTGTCTCGGACGTCTTCCATCACCAATATAAACAAGCGTGTCAAGCCGATAATAGCATATGCCATTCTAACACGTAGGCCATGCGGCCCGTTGTGCACCCACTTTTAATACCTTCTATCAATTTAAAAGTAATATTATTTATTTTGTTTACATCATATTTTATTTTATTAATATATTTGTCTAGGATGAGGTGTAACAAACGCATTCAATTAAATGTGTTTTGTTGGATGTGTTTTATTTTAGAAAATAAAAATACAAACTAAATAGAAAATAAACAAAATGTTATCATATTATTATTCATTACATGGTGCAGTGGTTAAGGCAGTAAGCTTTTAATAGAAATTTGTCGGTTTAAATCCATCTTGGGGCAAAACGTTTTTTTATTTTTTTTTAATTCTATAAAAAATTTTACAGAAAACTCGCATTTATTATTTTAATAATTATTAATTTCTTTTTTTTTGTTATTATTTTTATTTTAAAATTCAAAAATGTGTTACAAAACAATACATATGCTAGGTATATATACAATAATTTTAAATTATTTGGCATATACGTAAAAATCAAATAATATGATGGTTTAATTTTTTTGACTAGGTATTTTTTTTTGTTTTTTTCTTTTTGATTCTTCGTAGGTACGCACTATTTACTGGTATATAAACAATTTGATTATATTATATGTAACAAGTTAATATTTCAATTCTGTTACCAAAAATTTTATAAATAGAAATACATTGAAACTAAATGCAAAAAATTTTATATATAGAAATACATTGAAACTAAAAACAGAACACCTCACCTCACCAACATTTATACATATTTTTTGAATTTATAATAACTAAATAGAAACTGAATACAAAACAAAAAAATGTTAGCAGATTATTAATCATTGTATGGTACAGTGGTTAGGGCGCTAGAATTTTAATAAAAAGATCCCGGTTCAAATCCATATTACGGGAAAGCTATTTTATTTTTGAATTCGTCTTTTTTTTTTCATCATTCTTTTTGTAACAAAATCCTTTTATATAAGAAATTTTAATTTATTCATTTATTCATATTTTATGTACAATAATTTTAATTTTTTTGTTTTATTATTTGCCACACGAAAAAATCAAATATCGTATTAATTTTTTCTTTTTGATTCTATTTAGGTACGCATTATTTACATAAACAATTTGATTATATTTAACAAGTAAAGAAACAGTCAGTCGGTGCAACCGACTTAGAAATACCCTACACCTATTTGGTTCAAATTTAAGGACATATCCATAAGTCATTTTAACACCATAGAAGCTGTTATTAATTTGATCGTAAGACATAGCTAACCAAATTAACTGTATAATACTAAAAACATTTTCTAATTACCCTATCTATTAAAAAATACTACAAATTCTTACTAATTTATCTATTTAAAAATATTAAAAAACAAACAAACTTGAAATAAATGAAAATATATTTATTCCAATTCAATTACAAAATGAAAAAATTCTAATTATTAAATTTTGTGATAAAAAGATAATCAAAGCATAATATATTTAATAATCCAAATTTTTAAAAATTGAAATTATTTTAAATGGTTAGTTTATATACCTAATAGAAAAGCTTATAAACGCAAAATATGCAATAAATGTATTTCTAAAATACAATTAAAAATTTACACCTTTTCATATAATTCATTTAAATATAAAAATAAATTTTACATAAATGCAGCAAGTACCTTTGAACATAGCTGAACCACTACAATTAAGTCTAGATTTCGGAGACACATAGGACATAGGAAATATATTCTTTGGCTTCGAAATTAAACTCGACCACAACCAATTCCCATGGTACTTTCATTACTAGTAACCTACTGTTAAATTTCATCAAAATACCGGCATTATTTTTTGAGTTATGGTGTTTGTAAGATATATGTTTGTTAGTCCTTGAACTTTTCAAGGGTTCCAGGACCCGAAATTATGGTACGATTTCGCCCATATGCAGTCCCGTCATACTTTCAATACTAGTTAACCCTTGTACACAATTGGAACGCTCTATCTTAATTTTAAGTTACTAGTTTTATTAATTTCGATGATAAGCTTTTACACATTGGGGGGTCTAAGAGAGGTTCTGAACCACCACTCCAATTGATCCCAAATTAGGGGGGCACGCAAGAAATAGTAAAGAACACCCCTGTGGCAAATTGGAAGCTTCTACATTTGTTTCAAGTTACTATCTTTATTAATTTCGAAAATATGCTTTAAGGGCCTAAGAACTGAGTGGCTGGTCCCCGATCCACTACTCCAATGGGGCCCAAATTTCAAAGACACTTACGAAATAGGAAGGGACACCCTGATACCAAATTTGGAGGTTCTATCTTCATTGGTTTCGGAATTATGCTCGTTTGGCCTAAATTCGATCAAAAAGTTCTAAGTTCCGAACCCATTGTCCAATCCTCACCGTACGTAATAACCGCCGTAGTTTCGCTGCCAATAACCTACAGCACAAATTTCATGAAGATAGCCTCATTAGTTGTTGAGTTATCGTGATTTTTTATATATATTCCTTAGCCCTGACATCGATTAAAAGGTCCGGAATCCGAACCGTTGGGCTGATTTCGCCCTTATATAGTCCGCGCTGTACTTATAGTACTAGTTAACCCTTGTACACAATTTGAACGGTCTATCCTAATTTTAAGTAACTATTTTTAGTAATTTCGATTATAAGCCTTTAAAACTTGGGAGGTCTGAGAGGGGTACAGAACCACCACTCCAATTGATCCCAAATTAGAGGAACACGCAAGAGATAGTAAAGAACACCCTTGTGGCAAATTGGAAGCTTCTACATTTTTTCAAGTTGTTATCTTTATTAATTTTAAAGATATGCTTTAAGGTCTTCGGAAATGTGTGGCTGGTCCCCGACCCACTACTCCAATAGGACCCAATTTCACAAGACACTTACGAAATAGGAAGGGACACCCTGATACTAAATTTGGAGGTTCTATCTTCATTGGTTTCGGAATTATGCTCGTTTGGCCTAAATTCGATCAAAAAGTTCTAGGTTCCGAACCCATGGTCCAATCCCGACCTTACGCAATTCCCGAAGTAGCTTCATTACTAGTAACCTACAGCACAAATTTGATGAAGATAGCGTCATTAGTTGTTGAGCTATCGTGATTTTTTATATTTTTTCGTTAGCCCTGAAACCGATTAAAAGGTCCAGAATCCGAACCCATGGGCCGATTTCGCCCATATGCAATCCCCGCCGTACTTTCAGTCCTAGTAACCTACAGTTAAAATTTCATCAAGATAGCTCCATTATTTTTTGAGTTATCGTGCCTACGGACGGACGGACGGACGGACATGGCTATATCGACTAAGGCGGTCACGCTGATCACAAATATATATACTTTTCCATATCTAGCTCGCTTCCTTTAGGTGGTTACAAACACCATACCAAAGTTAATATACCCCTTTACCTATTCTATAGGTGTAGGGTATAAAAAGTATTTAAATTCTTATGACAAAAATTTTATATAATATAGAAATACATTGAAACTATATGCAAAAAAAAAAAAAACAATTTAATATTCATTATTAAAAAATGTACACACTTCCCCTCACTTCACCTACATTTACATTTATAATTTATTTTTCTATTTAAAATTAAATGCGAAAACAAGAAAACAAAAAATAAAAACAAAGCAAGAAATGTTACATCGATGGCTTAGTGGTAAGGACGTCGGCCTTTTTAAAGAAAAGTGCCGGTTCAAATCTTAGTCAGGGCATATTTATACTCGTACAAACAAAATGTTTTTTTTTTAAGTTCATCTTTTTTTTTTCTTATTTATTCTTTTTGTAATTAAATATAATAATGTTTATGTGCGAAACTCTTATTCTATAAAAAATTTTATAGAAAACTCTCATTTATTTTAATAAATATATACAATAATTTTAAATTTTTTTTTTTATTATTTGTCATACACGTAAAAATCAAATAATATAGTATTAATTTTTTTGACTAGGAATTTTTTTTTTTCTTTTTGATTCTATTTAGGTACGCACTATTTACTCTCTCTTAGATAAACAATTTGATTATATGCAACAAGTTATTCAATTCTGTTACCAAAAATTTTATAAATGAAACACATTGAAACTAAATGCAAAAAATTTTATATATAGAAATACATTGAAACTAAATGCAAAAACAAAATACAATTTAATTTTCAATAATGCAAAATGTAAACAGCATTAAGCATACCTCATCTCACCAACATTTATACATATTTTTTGAATTTACATATATAATATTTTCAAACTTAATAACTAAATAGAAACTAAATACAAAACAAACAAAATGTTATCAAATTATTAAGCAGAGTATGGTACAGTGGTTAGGGCGCTAGACTATTAATGAGTAATACGTCCCGGTTCAAATCCATGTTGTGTCAGAAATATTTTATTTTTGAATTCGTCTTTTTTTTTATCATTCTTTTTGTAACAAAATCCTTTTATATAAGAAATTTTAATTTATTCATTTCTTTCTTTTTGTTATTATTTTTATAACAAAATTCAAAAATGTTTTTCAAAAAAATATAATTGTAACCATATATACACATTCTATATACAATAATTTTAATTTTTTAGTTTTATTATTTGTCACACGAAAAAATCAAATATGGTATTAATTTTTATTGGAAAAAGTTAGATAAATAGTTAAAAAAGATGGGTATATAATTTGTAACACAACCAAATTAAAAAAAAAACTCTAACAAACAACATCTAAAATAAAAAGCCCATTAATTATCTAATACTATATATAAATTAAAAAACTAAGAAAGCAATAATATATAAGAAAAACCCTAATCACAAAACACTAACAAATAATAATATCAGCTAAAAATTAAAAAATCAACTAAAAACAGGCTAAGAAATAAATCAATAAAATAAAATACTCAAATGAAATAATATGAATCTTCCAATTTGTTTTGGAAAAACTTTTAAAAAAATAATATATAAACACACATTTTGTAATTAAGCAGACTAAAATAAATTTACTTAAGTTTTATAAACTAATTACAAAATACAGTTAATTAAAATACAGTTTTTCATTTCTTCTTATTAGTATACATTTTTAGAGTGTCTGACTCCGAAATGTTGACACGCAGATTCATTTCCGGATGGAAGGATATATTTTTATATGCATATAAATTACAAATAATTCCTTTTTTTCTTTTTCTTTACACAATTATTTGGCAAAGTGCAAATTATACATTATTCCGAAATTCCAAGATTTTATATATTTTTGATAATAAATTCTAATTTAATATAATGAAGTACGTCATTCTATGGCGGGCCAACATCTAGTATTATATATTTGTATATTTTAAATTATATCTGTCACCATAGTTTAATTAATTTTCAGGATATTCATATTGATTTCAAAAATTAGTATGGAAGTTATGCCAAGCCGGATTGAGTTTTTAACCAAAAACAATAGGGGACCAATAGAGGAATATCCTAAGATTTAAGATCTACCTTACAAAAACTTAAAGAACTTAATATTTAATACATCATAAACTAAAAATTCATACCCTTATATTAGATTTATGCTTCAAATTGCAATATATATTTTAATTAAGAAACTTTATATTAGACAAGAGTAAAAAAAAGTATTTAGAGTACATTGGCTTATTTAAAGGACTGTTAAATTTTAATTTTCTTCAATTATTTTTATTATGGTGTAAAATGTTTTATACAGGTATTTTAGAAATCCTTTTAAAATGTCCTTATAAAATAACTATAAAAAAAATGGAATTTTTCACATTTTAATTTTCTAAACGTTCTTAGAAATTTCATAGAAATTTAAAATTTACCCAATCAAATTGCTTTAATTACAAAAAAAATGAGAAATAAAAGTTTTTATTTTTAATTACATTTTTCTAAAGTTATTGGTTTTTAAGTTTTGCACTGACTGTCTTTCTGTTTAAAAAACTTCTACACTGTTAAACAGGTGACATGCAGCTTTATCTCAAAGAAACTCCTGTCTGTAAAATTGTTAAAAATAGATTAGATTCTATTGAAATTGTTTCCAATTTAAAAATACAAACACTATTATAAATCAAAACTTATAATGTAATCGAATTTTTTCACATATTTTTTAACTTTATATTTAAGAATTGATTCTAACATTCCGAAACGCCTGCATAAATCACTGAGCTTTTGGAGGTTTTTTTGGAGGTTAGGACATACTTCTGTTACATCTTCTAGAAGCTTTCAAGTAAAATTTTTAAAAATGAAAGTGAAAAAAATCTTTAGAAATCAATATCGTATTTGTAATAGAATATCATGCATGTTTGAAGCCGAATTTAAGGTTTTAAGTTAAAATTTAAGGTTTGATCATTTCAGGCCTTTGCAACCTGTAAAATTTTTGCAAATTAAATATTTAAACATTACATTTTTCCATGAATGACATACTTTAGAATTTTTTTTTTGAAAGTATGCTCCCTTAGACATTTTTTAATTTTACACACTGCATTTTTATACCCGTATGGCTATATAGTCAAAGGGTATAATAAATTTGCCATTACGTTTGTGACGCAGAGAAGGAGAGGGGGCAGATATAGACTCAAGTATATGGATCAGATCAGAATCGAAAAAAAAAATCGATTTAGCTGTGTATGTCCGTCCGCCCGCACTATAACTTTTTTGCAATATCCGTAATCGCTATTTAAATCCAGCCATTTTAGTCCATGGGTTCGGGTGGCTGCCATACAACTTCTTTTTTTATATGAGTATTTCTCTGTACCTATTACAGCTACGTGTCTGAAATTTTGGCAGAAGTAGTTTAGTTTTATGGCCAAAGTTTCTGCAAAATTTGGTTGGTCTACTGCAGAGGGTTCGAGTAGCTGCCATACAACTTCTTCTTTTATATGAGCATTACACTACACCTAATAAAGCTGGTATGTTTGAAATTTTGCCAAAAGTAATTAATGTTTATAATAATAATGATATAATGTTTATATAACGGTCAAATGGGTATCCCAGAGTTGACACAGTCTACTCTACTACACTCTTCCTCGTTTCATTACATTTTATAGATTTTTAAATTATTTCATGAGAAAATTTTAAAACTAAGCAGAATGTTTGATTTGAAAATTATGCTTTGAAAATGCAATTAAAAATGTCGTTTTGGCATTGTAATTATTTATTATTTAATTTTACTTATTCTTGTTTTTTTTTACTTATTAATTTCTTACGGAAATAAAATGGCAAGACAAAATGCATCAATAGAAAATATATACATAAGTAATGTGTATGAAACTATTTATAGCAATTTATAAATGAATATATTATAATGTAAGTGTTCATATAGACATTATATTATAGAGTAGACTATGGTAGAATATTCTACGGCAACATTTAAATAGTATTTATCTTTAGAGCAACATAATTCTTAAAATAAAATCTTTAATGTTGGTACATTCAATGACCAAAAACTTTGAAAGATCTTAACTCAGATTGTTTTCGTTTTTTGGAAAGCTAAAGTGTTGATTATTCAATCTAGAATCAAGATTGATTCAATCATTCAAATGATGTAATCTTTTCACAAATAATAATGTGAATTTATTTATTATGTAGTTTTAGACTAAAGAAAGAAAATCTTCAATTGACACTAACATTTGAACTATATAATTGAAAAGTTTTTGCTTTAAACTTGTAAAAGTTTTGAGCTAGAAGATTTGTAGGAAAGTCAAAATGTAGCGAAGAAGAAGAGTAATATTTAAAAACTATTATTTTAAAATTAGTGTTTATTCTTGATTAAATAATTGAGATTTTTAACTTATATAGGTTATTTAATAATATTTGACAAGTTTCAACTCTTACAACATCAGACTGGGGGTTTCTGGAATAATGTTTTGAAACTTATTTAGAAAGTTGCTTTAATAAAAGATTTAAAGTAATATACGTTTACCTTATAGTTTTTTCGGTTTAATTTGGTTCTATGTTTATCAATATTTAATTAGATAAATAATACTATTAATTTAGTGAAATGAGACCATCCATGAATCCCTCTGTTCCGTACAATTTTTTATTCGTATCGATACGCTGCACCAAATTGGTGATGGAAAACTTCGAGTCGAAAACACCCTGTATATTAATAGTTTAATATAAAATGTATATCAGAATGCAAGAACTTAAAAAAATAATTTTCTAGAATGTTTGTTTTTTTAATCCTTTTCCATACCCAAAAATAGGGTATTCAATAAGTCATTTTAGACTAAGTTTCAATTTTGAAATTATAATTTTCAGAAAGCAGTTGATTACTCATCTGTATGTTTATAATTTGCATTTTTATACTTATACAATATATTTCTATATACATTTATATTTAATTAGTGAAAATACGATTACAAGTTAATTTATAAAGATATTAATTAGTCAAGCCACATGGGTGGTATCAACTGCTGCATCGAGGTATTTTGACGTAATGTTGACGTAATCGGTGAAAATTCTGTATACACCAAAACCGGTTTCGTAATTCTTGTATTCACAAGAAACCGGTTTCGTTGCAACCAAATTTTACTGGTAAGACTCGATGCACTAACCAATACAAACAAAAAAATTATTTTTTTTTTCTTTTATTTTTTTGTTGTTTTTCTTTTTTTTTCATTGTTTAAAAATTTTTGAATTGTGCGCATCTTAAATAAAAAAAATTTGAGACCGGACAAAATATAAAATATTTCTGGTATTGGAAATTGATAAAAATCAATATAAGATTACCATATCAGGTTTTTTTTCTATTTGTTATTTTTTACAAACATACTAAAAAAAAAACAAAAATGAACAAATATATTTGTACTAGCTGTTGGCCCGTCACAGAATGACGGAAGGTCAATTGAAAGAAGAACTTTTTCTAATTAAGAACTATTTATAATTTCATTATGTACATTATGTTAAAAGTATCTCAAATAAAATTGCAACAGTTACATTTCGTATAACGCATATTATGCTTCGATTTTAGTAATAGATGCACAAAAAAAAGGAAATGACTCATATAATTTCTTGAAGTATCTTAAAAACTTAGTTATATAAAATAAGTTAGTTAGTCTACTTTTTTTATGTTTCGTATTTTATAAAATGTTGGGGTCGTTAGTTCAAATCTCTTCTTGGTCTAATTTTTTTTTAATTTTAATTAATATTTTTTTTTTATTTACTTAAGTGCGTACGTGCTTAAATTAAATAAATTAGTAAAAGATTTTAAATTTTTTTATAAGTTTATTCTGTTTCAATAATGATCTATTTCTCCATCTATTAATGTTTTGTATATAAATTTTTAAAAAATGTTGCTATACATTCTATATTGTTTCCTTTGTTTAGATTCAAATCGAAATCCTTGTTTGTTGCCAACATTCTATAATTTACTCAACATGCTCAATAATGTATCTATAATTTATATGTACGTAAAATTGTATTAAATAAAAATGTTGAAATTTAAATTAAATTTTGCATTATCAAATTCAAATTATAAATTTTATTTGGAATTTTTTCAATATGCCTAATTTACTTTAAAAACAATTTATTTTGTTTGGCTTCTATGGTGCATTGAGCTTCAGGTATTGTATACCCGAAGCCACTTGCCCAAACTTAACACCATTTTCTTCCATTTTTAACTTTTTTTAAATTGTAAAATATTTAAAAGATTATGAAGGAAACATGAAGGGATTGGAGATAGATGAGGGAGAGTTAAGAGCGAGATGTGGGAAACTTTGAAATTAATTTGACACATTGCTTGATGTTTTATTTGCTTAAGCAAAGCAAGCAATGCATCAAAGCGAATAATTAAGACTTTCTACACAAATATTCATGTGAAGCACAGTCTTCTTAATTTTTCTTTACAAAATGTTTTACTATTTAATTAAAATTTCCAGAAAATCATCTGTGATTTTTAAAGCTGAAATGAATTTATTCATATAAAAGCACAACACATTTCTCATTAAAGCCGTGTTATAACAACGACCAATATATCGGTTTTCTATCGATTGATTATATTTTAAACTCCGGGAAGAACCGAAACTGGGGATTTTGAAATTTATCGAAATTAAAATTTTTAAGTCGAAAAAAATTGCATTTAATTTAGTTATTTTTTAATAAAAATTCAATTCAACGTATAAAAATTAGAATTTCTTATTTTTTTAATTTTCTACCCTCTTTAGTATTTTTCTATAAAAATAATAAAAAAAAAAGTTTTATATATTTTTTCCTTTATATGAAAACTTAATTTAGATATTTTAAAAAAATTACTTAGAAAACAATTCATTAATAATTAAAAAGTAAATTGGCTGGGTGGTTAAGACGATGGTGACTAAATATTGTATTTTTAGGGTGTTAGGTTCAATTTCAATCCAGGGCAAAATTTTTTAAAATTTTCTTTTTTAATACAATTAAATTAAATTTTAAAAGAGATTCAACGTCTCATATGTAAATATCGTGAAATTATGAAATCTGAGACAAAAAAGCATATTCAATATGAAATTTTAACAGAACAAAATTTAGTTTTTGTACTTGCAACTGTTGTATGGACAGTCTTTCTCCCTAATACAAAAATATACATAATATAATTATTATAAATATTAAAAATGATTCGATTTCAAAACCAGTTTCAAATATTGGTTTGGCGGGATTTGGGGAAGGCACGACGGCAATCCCTACTAAAATATTTTATATATATTAACTAAAGAAAAAAAAAATAGGTAAACGGGATGGATTTAGAGTTAATTATAAAACTATTAAGACCATATAATTATTATACACTTATTTAATTATAAATGTTAAAATATAAACAAAAATTTTTTTTTTTAAGTACCTGTGAAATTGAAAGAAAAGTTAGGGAAAATTGCTTTGGTTGCTTTGCTTGGTAAAGCAAAGCAAGCAGAGCACCAAAGCCGATATTTGGCCTATACGATTAATAATTCAGTATTTCACTAAAATTAATGAAGACTTAAAACAGGAATAATCCTGTAAATCATAGTCTCGATTTTAAATACAAAATGTTGTACTATTTATTTAAATTTTCCCAAAAATCTTCTGTGATTTTTAAAACTGAAATCAATTTTTTCATAAACTAAAAAAATTTTTTTTTTGTTTATTTTTTTTATTAAAAATTAATAAAATATTTTTTGGCCTGCTTATAATAATTTATGATATTTTATTTTCTAAAATAAAACACATTCAACAAAACATTAATATTTTATTTTTAAATAATTGAACACATCCAACAAAACACATTTAATTGAATGCGTTTGTTACACCTCATCCTAGACAAATATATTAATAATAATTATATTAAATATATAAATATATTTTGATTGATAAAATATAAAATTTAGTTAATATAAATAATAACAAAAAATAATTAATGATATAAAAGACAATTAGTTTAAGGAACAGATTTAGAACCTAATTTTAAAATTGTATAATTATGAATGTTTGCTCAGTCCCACAGATGTTAATTAAAATAATAATCCATTTTTAAATGACCTAGATATGATATAAGTAAAATAAAATTACCTACATACTCAATGTAAATAAAAAATTAAATTTAATTTAAAAAATCCATTTTTTTATTTAGCTAGCCTTTTTTTTTATGTGAATAAAAAATTACAAAAATTTTCTGCTTTTGAAAAATCAGTTGACTAAACATTCTCCGACGATACTATCTTCGAATGAACTAAATTTTACACGTACATTCATAAGTTCATAAATTGGTGACAACACTTAAAACTACACTCGTGTGGAACTGAGTAATATTCACTTGCGTTATTTATAATGGAAGATTACGTCAATGCAACTTGCCCATACTCATCATGTGGCTTGACGGAATAAGATCTACAAGAATAAGTTTGTGCTCGAAATTGGAAGAAATCTAGAATTAGATTTAACTACATAGATCTTTTATAATATTTTAATCTTCTCAACGAAACAGTAAGTTAAATAACTAAATCATTTTGTATAGGCATAAACATATAATAATTTTAAACTAAAATTTTAAAAAATAATAAGAATAAAAAAATTTAAAGGGAAAAAATTTAAAAATTGGAAAATCTGTAAAAAACTATTATAGATAGTATATAGATAGAGTGTTATACTTTTGTATTATTTTTATATCGCTCAATACAGTGTGTCATAAAACATCATGGCATGGCTTCTAATAATAGTCCATAATCGAGAAATTTTTTAATATGGCTTTAAGACACACTCGAAGGAATCATAAAGCCATAATGGCATTATGACTCAAATCAGAGTAAACTTTGCCATAGAAATGTTATTGTAAAAATTGTTACGTACAAATCAATAGAAATGTTTTTTAAAAATTTATAATTTGATGACAAGTAGGTTATATATCTTCAATTTTCAATGCTCAAGCGTGTTTTAACGGTATATTAAAAAATTTCGTGTTTATGGCTTTATGACATAAGGTATTATATCTCGGCACTAAAAAACCTGTTAAAAAATGCAAATATTTAATTTGTATTCTTTATTCTGTATGTCCTAATCTAAGATCATGATTAAAAAACTTATATTTTATATAGCTTTCTATACTCCAAAAATCATTTGAATCGGTCTAGAAGTTTTCTCAGAAATGGGACCATTATATACATATAAACCTTATTAAATTAAATCATTAAAAGACTTATCATCATTTTATAAAATTTTATTTATCCATTTTATATAAAATTCCTTCAAATAAACCACTAAAATTAAATCATAATTCTTTTGATTTTTCAATAATTAATTAAAATTTTGACATTTTGACACTTTTAAAACTGTTTCTTTAATTTTATAATTTCTAACCGCAAATCCAAATTTTTTTTTTTATATTAAGAAATTATGTATTACATTAAAGGTGAAGTCAATCAAATTAATAAATGACCGATTTTTGTATTATTAAAGGCGTGAAATAAAGCCATACGAAATAAAGCCATAAAATGACATTATGCGAAATAAAGCCATTTCGCCAATTTTTTCGCGTATGGCTTTAATTCGCATTCAATTGCGAAATAAAGCCATATGGCTTTATTTCGCATTTAAAAATGTAATTTTATTTGTGAAAATAGAAGCAATTTAATTTTCCAAACTTTTTTATTTAAATAGTTAGGAAGGAGTTTTAGAGTTGGTTTCAAAAGCAGGGTTTTACGCTTTTTCCAGAATATTTATATATGTGTATATGTGGGATTCTCAATTAGGAGGGATTTTAGAGTTGGATTCAAAAGCAGGATTGCCGCTTTTTCCAGAATATTTATATATGTGTATATGTGGGATTGTTAGTTGGATTCAAAAGCAGGGCTTTACGCTTTTTCCAGAATATTTATATATATGTGTATATGTGGGATTCTCAATTAGAGGGATTTTGGAGTTGGATTCAAAAGCAGGATTGCCCCCTTTTCCAGAATATTTATATTTATTAATTAGGGTTGATTATTTTTTGTATCAAATAGCTATGCCGAATTCTCATACCATTCTTTTCATTATAGTGTTGGATTCAAAATCTAGTTTCAATAATTGAGTTAGCGGGGGTTCGGGGGCGGCAGCCCCCGTAATGAAAATATAATATTATTTAACATGTTTTATTACAGTGTATTAAAAAAATTAGAAACTTATTAATTTTTTTAATGAATTAGGTATCCGAATTCTTATACCATTCTTTTCATTTTAGTGTTGGGTTCAAAATCTAGCTTCAATAATTGAGTTAGCGGGGGTTCGGGGGCGGCAGCCCCCGTAATGAAAATATAATATTATTTAACATGTTTTATTACAGTGTATTAAAAAAATTAGAAACTTATTAATTTTTTTAATGAATTAGGTATCCGAATTCTTATACCATTCTTTCCATTTTAGTGTTGGATTCAAAATCTAGCTTCAATAATTGAGTTAGCGGGGGTTCGGGGGCGGCAGCCCCCGTAATGAAAATATAATATTATTTAACATGTTTTATTACAGTGTATTAAAAAAAATTAGGAACTTATTAATTTTTATTTTTTTTTTACTTTGTTTACTATTAAACTAGAATTTGTATCTATTTTACTATATGGCTTTATTTCGTAAAATTTTAGAAAATGATTCAAATGCGAAATAAAGCCATAATGTCATTTTATGGCTTTATTTCGCGCCACCTTGTTAAATCATTAAAAACTTTTATGGAAAATTGCTTTTCTTCTTCTTTTCTTCTTGTTTTTTTTTCGGAAAACTTTCTGATAAAACACACAATAACTTTTATTAGAAAGAAACTTTCTTATAAAAAACTTTAAAAGGGTATAAATAATAATTATAATAAAATATATATAGAAATATTATTGATTGACTGAAAAAATGAATTAATTTAAAAAAAAAAGATTTTATAAAAATCATGAAAAAGGTAATTGACCATAAAACCAACAAAAAAACATTTATAAACTTTCAAATCTCCATTAAAAATTCCCATCCCGCGTAACAAAAAACTTGAAAACTTTTACAGAAAATTCTGGAAAATTTCTTTTGAAAAAAAAAGAAAAATGAAAAGCTGTTCAAATATATTTATATATATATATATATATATGTAAAATAAAACGTAACAGTTTTATCAATCAGTGAAAAGTTTTATTTACTTAGTCTGTGGTCTACATTATATAAACCTAAGTATATTTTGTATGCAATTACATTTACATTACATTTATTGAATATTATTAAGTGGTTAGGAAAATGTCAACAAAAGTAAATATTTATTTATTAAATTTACATTTTATATTTATATATTCTTTAAGTTTAACATTTACTTAGTTAATATAAATATTGTTGCGCTACAATCATTGAATCAACTTTATTAGATTGTTTCAATATTTGTGTGTCTAAACTTTGAAAGATATATAAGAATTACTTGAATTGATTTGACAGGATAAGCTGAACCTCCTTGTGTTTTGTCATAATAATCGGAGAAGTTAATTCGAGCATATACTCTTCTATATAGAGCAAAGAGTATATAGGTCGCTGGGTCAGAATATATTTAGGTTGTCCAAAATCTCGGTTCAGAAAATCCCGTTTAGAAAATATCGTTTTTAGAAAATCTCGTTTTTGAAAATCTCATATTTTTATATTCTGGAGAAGGCTGATAATTTTGATTTTGTATTCAACGCTAAAATCTTTAAAAACGAAAGAGTATATAGAGCTGGTCAGAATATATTTAGGTTGCTGGGATCCAAAATCTCGGTCTCATATTTCGGAAAATCTCATATTTTTATATTCTGGAAAAGGCTGATAATTTTGATTTTGTATTCAACGCTAAAATCTTTAAAAATGACATTTTTTTGAAAAAGAGAGACTTTTCAATAAAAAACGAGATTTTCTATGATGAGAATTTTTAAAAACGAGTTTTTTAAAAAAGGATTAAGTAAAGCGAAATTATGTGACGCTTACATATTTTGGCCATATAATTATTAATAATGCGGAGCTAATCCCCTAAGGTATTTTTTAATGTTAATAAGTCCCACGACCAATTCTTCTCTCGTGGACAGTCTTCATTAATTTTTATTTATACATATACGAGTAAAACCGAGTATCCAAGGTAATCATAAAGTATCCAAGGTAATCAAAAAATAATAACATATTCAGGTGATGATCACAAGTTCACCAAACATAAGCCCATTTGAAGCTTATTAAAAAAAAAACGAATAAAAGTGATGTCTGCTTTTAATATTGTTATTTCACATATATAGTCCCAGAAAGGGGATTACAAACCACTCATTGAAAAAGATTATAGCGATCCATTATGAAGGGCCTTAAACGATTTACTAACAACTATTTAAATACGGCTTGTTCATGACATTTTGTATAAATATAAAATTTTTAAACTTAAAAATTTTTAACAATTTTAAACATCTTATTCTGAGACACCAAAATTAAAAATATTATCAATTTTTTTCGGCAATATAGATCCGAGTAGTTGTTGTAAAAATATATTAGAACTATAATAGATAGACTACACTTGTAGCAAATCGAATTAGCAATTGAAAGCTAGTTAAATATAATAGTCTTGAATCAAATGAAACTTTGTTCCTTTAAAAAGTTAAAACTGAAATAAAGTGAATTTTTTAGAGTTAGCTTACTATGACCAAGTGATACTTTACATATCAGGATCATACAATGTGCCATGAAACAATTGCTAGTACCAAGTATTTATTGCATTCTTAATTAATATTCAAATTTAGAAAGTGTAACTTAATTGTAAAATATTTTAATCTAGAAATTTGTCACTTATTTTCTTTAACGAATTTGTCATTTATTTTTAATTAATATTATTTAATTTATATTAATATTATTTTCTATACTAAATTGGAAATAACCTAAACCCTTAATTTTATAGTATAATAACTCATCATTTTCACTTTATATTTTATTAATCAATCAATATTATAATAATAATATTATTTATAGTCGATTATAAAAATCTTAAATATTATTATCATTTCATAAGTTTACTTCAATCATAACACTTAATAAAATATAATTTAAAGGAATTCTTAATTATACAATATTATCACATTAAATATTAAAATTTAATTTTAAAGTAAAAAAAAAAATAGCAAATAAACGATATTTTATCGCTTTTTAAAAGAAAGAGAAAGAAATTAATTTGTTGCACGAAAGAATATACATTTATTCGCACATAATAAATTTATTACATATACTTTGTCATATAAATTACAAAATTTTTTTAATTAATATTTTTTTTACAACTGTATTGAAGTGTCCAAAAAAAATCTATCACTAGATTTTGTAAATTGTTTAATATGTTGTGTCTATAACTTATTCTGAAACTCTACTCAATAGTGTCAATGGCTGCTGTGACATTTCAAAATGTCAAACAAATATTAATTCTATGAAAATATAAGCAACTGATTGCTCTGAACGCTAAAGGAACACAGAAAATGTGATTACTTAATTAAAAGCGTTATAACGTTTTTGACATTTCACTGTCAAATAATTTCAAGACATTTCACTGACTGCCAAGTAATTATAAATTAAAAGCCTTATGTTCACGTTTTTGACATTTCAGAGCAGAAACGTAGTGACTGTCAAGTAATAATAAATTAAAAGCGTTTGGTTCACGTTTTTGACATTTTAGAGCAGGAGCGTCGTCACTGTCAAGTAATTATAACTTAAAAGCGTTATTTTCACGTTTTTGACATTTCAGAGCATGAACATAGTCGCTGTCAAGTAATTTTAAATTAAAAAAATAATTTTCAGATTTTTGACATTTTAGAGCAGGAATGTCGTTACTGTCAAGTATGATCCTAGCATTAAATATCTGATTTTAAATTTTATTGGTGTTCTATATTTGTTTGAATGTTTTTTAATTGAAATCTCATAAATTGTCAATTCAGTTAAAAACATACCATATCAGTTACACAATTAGTTACAAAAATAAGAGAACAGTTTAAGTGTCAACATATTAACAGAATTATCTCACAGAATTATTTTAAACACTAAACCTTCAATGCTCACAAGTCCAGGTTTTTTTGAAAAGAAAGATTATTTATTATCAAGTAATGAAAATTTATACTATCAAATTTTTAAAATTTTATAATCCAGTCACTTAAAATTTCTCGACATATTTTTTTGTATCACCCTGTAACACTTAATCGTTGAACATTAACATCGATTAAAAATGATAATTCTGTAGATTAAGATGATATATGATAACGTTTAACATAATATTTATGTGTAAAAGAAAATATTATGTCGCCAGAGTATGTATATATGTATTATGTATATACGAGTATAATGTGCTTTTAAAGTAGATATCAGATATAAGTTATTATGACATTTTATACAACTTATCACTTTCTCATATTATTTATTGAAACTTATTTAATATTTTCTTTAATAAGATAATTTTTTTTTTTTACCACTAAATTAACTCAATATAAATAATAAATATTGAAAAAAACAATCTTAATTAGAACACATTATGTATACATATGATATAAGTATTTAAAAATCTTTAGATATATTAAAATAAATTGTATATAAGATATAATACAGAACTAGTATATTAAATAGGTTAATATATAGTGTTCATTTAGATACTCAAATACATCATGTATAAAGATAATTCACGAAATAATTCACTTTTTCATTTAAAATTAAATTGGCCTTGATCCAAATATAAATAATCTACATTAAGAAAACACAAAAACATATTTATTTATATATTTATATAGATATTTTATATACATACATACTGTGTATAAGTTTTAAAAATAAATTTCTTAAATTGGAGAAATCGATATAGGGTTTTAATCCTAAGTAAATAATATTGTTACTCGTATTAACAGAGTGTTAGGATATGAATTAAGGGTATTTCTAAGAATTGCGTTACTTTTAATATTTTAAATTTCAATGATTTCTAAATAACAGTGGAAATGTCTGCTTAGTTTTTTTGATTACTGGATGTCTGTGATTATGTTCCCAGACTTTGTATTTTTCAGTTGAAGTATAAGTCAAAAATTGTGCAGATGTAAAGTTCCTCTACACTAGCAAGCAACTATGTTGAATCTGAATCTATATTACATCTACATAGTAGATATTCACGCCATATCTAGTTACTTTTACCCAGGAAGGGTTTATGAAAAAGTTAGAACTGCTTAATAGAAACCATGTTATGCTTTACAATTTTCAATTAGATCTAATTTTAAAAAAACTTTTTTAATTTGAAAGGTATAAGTAAAAAGCATAAATCCTTTAACAAGGGTATGATTACTCAACTATTAACCAAATGTGTTTGTAAAAGAAATGCATACTAAACAAAAGTTTAGAACCATAATCATATTTTGAAGGAAAAGATTCGTAGTTTTGGTATTTGGCAGCATCCAGATTAAGGAAAGCAATTTAATAAAAGAGTTGCAAAGCAGTTATTCGAAACTCCTACATTGGAGAAACAGAATGCATTATGCATTTAACTCCACTATATTTGTAAAAATTTAAGGCTCCCAGCTGTAGTACTCCCAGCTTTAGAACTCTGTTAAGACATTTGATCGAATAAAAAAGGAAGCTTTATGGAAGCTACTTGAACTCGTTTCATATGAGTTAACAAAAAGTGAAGAAGCGGAAAAACCTATAGCTATATGTATAACGTATAATCTGTATGTTTGAACCTTTTGACGAACGCACCTTTAGGCTAATCAGCTTAGATTTCAATTATGATCCAATCCTCATCTATCTCATATTTATAATCAACCCTGATTACAACTACTTTTGTACTAAAATAAAAATTATACAAAATGAAAAAAATGTTCATGAACTTTTTAAAATTGCTTATAACTTTATCTATTGCAAGTTAATAATGATGTAACAGGATGGCTGACATTTAATTAGTTCCTCTCAATTGTAACAAATTCTACAAAGTTAAAAAAAAAATATTTACATCTTTTAAAGGAAAAAGGAAAAAAAAATAGAAAAAAATAAAATGGAACGTTTTTGAAGTTATAAAAAATTTTATAGCTTCATATAATGTATATAAGACGTGCCAATATGATACAAGAACAAAGTTAGTATATAAAATATAGAACCAACTAAATTTTTGAAAAAAACTTCAACCAAATATATTATATTTATATACTTATATACTTTATATCAATGTCAAATTTTAAAAAGTTTATTCTGCCCCTAAAAGTATGTTATTTATCAGATAAAAGTAATAAACAAATTTTTACATAGATTTACTTTGAAACTTTTCGGCTTAAGTAATATAGTAATTTTAATCCCATTCGATTTAAATTTTTCAAATAATTATGCAGCTGGGTGGCATAGTGGTTAAGTGCCGATCATTCACGCGAAAGGCCCACGTTCGAATACTAGTGAAAGTGAAAAAACTTTTCTGGTTTAGACTCGACTAAGCTACCATTCGCCATTGGGTTCAAACTAATGACAAAATCAATAAATTATGATAATGACAAAATCAATAATTATATATCTTAAATAAAAAAAAATCATTAATACGAGAATACAACAATATTAAACAAATGCAAAATATAAACAAATAATTTAATTGAATAATACAACTCACAGATATAGAATACCATATAACTCAAATACAAAATATTATAATATTAACAAAAAATAGAATCGTAAATTTTGAAATTCTAAAACGTTTCTATATTTTATAAGCCCTAGATATCATGTTTAAATTGTATATGGAATTCAATAAGCCAATTATAATAACACGACTATAATATAACACCCTGTCCCGACATGTACCTATCGTATAGACAGGCTTATAAAGTTGAACAGTTAGCGCTTCAAAAAATAAAAAAAAATTTATGGGGGCTTCAATTGGCACTTTTGACTATAAGGTGCTTCTGAGGTTTTTTAATTATTGCAATTCCATATAATAAATTTAAAAAACAAGCTTTAAGACCATATTCATGTATCATTAGTATAGGTTGTGCCATTTGAGTAACAAGAGCCCCACTTGGATCACAATTTTACTTAATTCTATTTTAGCTTACACACTCTTCTTACTCATGCTTATACCTACTGAGTAACTACTTTATCTACTTATAATATTTTAAATTTATTATGATAAGTATAATTTCAAAGACAAAACAAAATTTACAGTTTGAAATAAAATTACATACGTCCTTACCTACAAATATTTAAAGCTAAATGTCAAAATGTTCGACCGAAGAAAAATATTTTTAAATATGGTAAAATAGGTTAACGTGATATGGTTAAAAAGAGAGAGAAAACAAAAAATTTAATATATATATATATATATATATATATAAAACACTAAAATAAAGGAATTTAAAAAAAAAATATACTATTTAAATAATATCACAACAACAAAATCATCATTCCATATCATATATTATAAAGAAAATACACTTCAAGTATCATTGAAACTTTTGTTTTATAATACATATATATATATATATGTACATATTATATTCTTTTTTATTATTTTGTTGTTGTTTTTTTTGTAGTCAAAACTGCTTTACCACCAATTCCCATATCACCACATTACCATACATATATATATATATATATTTAACTGTTTATTCTATATTTAAACAGAATTTACATGATATATTATTGTATTAATTTGTACTGTTTATATTCAGTATACGCTGTATTGTCAATATTTGAGCAAATGTTTTTATATATATATATGTATATATATCTGATATATTTTATAGTACATAACGTAATATAAATGTGCATAATATATTTTATATTATTTTTTATAATATTGTATTTAGCTTCTGTGTTCTTTCTCTTTTAAAAAAAACATTGTTATTATTTTTAGAATTCAGTTCAATTTTTTTTACAATTTTTCATTTCGTTTATTTTCATTCATTTTCTTCTCATGCTTCCGTTTTATTTTTACTTTTAAAAATTTTCTCTTTCACTTGCACTAATGCTTTTTTTATTTAGGCTTTGTATTTTCTTTATTTAATACATAAAATATAATAAAAAAAAAAGAAACGAATTTAATATTAATTCTTAGGTGCTTACACTTAAGTTTAAGAAAACAATATACATATATATAGAGTCAAAGAATATTAAGTGTATAATACATTTAATGAAAATTCGGAAATAAAGTCCAAAAAAAATTTTGGATAAATTTACATATACAGATACAGCTATTTTTTTTAATTCCATTAAAGTGTTAAATATATATATACAGTTCCCATTTTTTGAATTTTTATTAATTTGGCAAAGCTGATGATTTTTAAGTACCAGTACCCATCAAGTACCAATACTGTGAAAAATACTCAGAGTACTGGAAAAGATATAACTGTCAGTATACACCTTTACAAAATCCTGGGACTGGTACAAGTATTTCTCTAATATTTTTTGATACCTAATATTTGAAATATATTTAAAAAGAAATGTTTTCTTAATTCAAAATGTAAATACTAAATGAGTACTTAATAAGTTCACTCAATTACAGGATGTTACGGTATAATACTCGTAAATAGTGGTTGATACTGGTAAATACTTGTTTATAACAGGAAGTGGTGGTTGATAGTGGTAAGTACTAATTCTGTGGAAAATATCCAAAACTTGATAACCGTAATTTTTCCCTTTTTGAGATAACATTTGAAGTGGACTGTTTAACATCAAATCTTTGCAATTCCAAAAATCTATTATTACAAAACCAACAGCAAGTTATTTTATGGTTATTAATAATGTTTTAAATAAACATTTTGTGTCACAAAATATTTTTAAAAATTTTCAAACACGTTTATTGAAAAACTGTAATTTTGCGCTTATCAAGTTTTGGATATTTTCCACAGAATTGATACTGGTAAGTACTGGTTTACTTATATTTTTTCCCAGTACCATTGCTAATATTTGAGTTTAACTGAGTTTTTCAAGTATCAGGAATGATACTGATTTGTTTAGCAAATATTTGAGGACCAGATACAAAATGTATTTGTAAATTACATTTTTTTAATTGAAATTTAATTAAAAAAAAAAATAAAATAAAAAAAAATATTTTTTTCAATATATACTTTTATTAAAGTACAGCCCCCTAAAATGTAGAAAATAAAAAATTTAAGGTAGATCTTGGGAAGTTGTTAATATAAAAGTAAATTGCTGGTATAAGAAACAGTTCTTTCAATGTTTGAAAACTTTTAAGCTTAAAATTTTTAAAATTTTCACTAACCAAAAATTGATGGCAGATCTTTTGAATTTAAAAGTGTTTTAATTTAAAATATAAAAGTAAATTGCTGAAATGAAAGATAGTTCTTCTTTTTCTTAAAATTATTCCAGCAATTTACTTTTATAGTTTATATTAAAATACTTTTAAATGCAAAAGATCTGCCATAAATTTTTGGTTTTTTAACCAAATTATGAACCAAAAATGTTGCTGACTTAAAAAAAACCCTAAAAATTTTTAGTTTTAGGTCTATGTTTTTATATTATAAAAGTGAAGTATTTTAGTTCTTAAAGTTACAAATTTTTAAAGAAACTATACAAATAAATTAATTTTATTTGTAATTTTTTTTATTATTTCTGTTGAAAAAATGTTTGCTTTTGAAGGAGGATCGATCTCAGATCTACTTACACTCTAAGCCACTTTGCTAACCACTGAACCATACAATTCTTATAAATTTTTGGTCAGATTTCTAATATAAAAGTATCACTAACTGACAGAATAACAAATAAAGCCATACACACAGGCAAGTTCAATTAAAAGTATATAATTAAACAAAAAGACAGTTTTGACATTATTAAATACTGGATAACAATAATTTAATTTGATAATCTGTATAATGTGATTATACAAATTAATATTTTTAATATAATTGTATATATAATATTTAATTATATATTAGTGTAGTTATACCATGTTATACATTTAATTTATTATATCTACAAAATAAATATGAAAATAAAAAAAACATTTCCATTTCCCGTACTAATTTTTTTTTGTGAATTATAGACAGACACACCGTCACTCCGATTGATAATAAGCTTCGGAGTTATTGGACTAACCCTTTTTAGAACAACAGCCTTTTGTTTCTTTTGCGGAAAGCAGCTTTTTAAATTTTATTTGATTTTTGAAGAGAGAGAAGAGAAGTTCTAGTAGATTTTATTTTTTATTTGTACCAGTATAAGCGGTAACTGTTCATTTGTTAGGATAATAAGCCTCTCCATACAAGAGGTATATGTTCGAACAGAGGATCATATTATATTCATGTTATTAGAATGATCTCAATAAATTTCACATATTAATTAAACATGAGATAGAACTAGGCCTTATAAAATGTGTAAACGTCTTAGATTTTCAATAGATACAGTTCTATTTTTGCTTATATTGTAATTTTTTGTATTTGAGTTATATGATATTCTATACCTATCTGTGAGTTATATATTTCAATTAAATAATTTGTTTATATTTTACATTTGTTTATATTGTTATATTAATGTATTTTTTATTAAAGATATATAATTATTAATTATTGCTTAAGCCATTAATTTGAGCCCAATGGCGAGTAGTAGCTGAGTTGAGTCGAAAACTAGAAAAGTTTTTCCATTTTCACTAGGATTCGAACCCGGGGGCTTTTGCGTGAAATATTGGTACTCTAACTCTAATCTAGCCACCTATCTCTACATTTGTCTGATGCCTATTCTGAATGTCAGCGTATTTATTTTATATTTAACTGGCTATAATCTTGACATATTTCCTTCAATTTGTCTTCTTTTAATTCTACCTTCGACTATAAGCTGCAGTAATTCATATTTTCTTCCACACATTTTATGCTCAAAATAGGCTACTTTTCGTTTTTCAATTAACAAAAGTGATTCTCATTCTTTCTGCAGCCTTTGTAGAATTTCCATATGGAATATGTGATCTGTCCAAGATATCTTTAACAAACGTCTATTGTAAGTCCGAATCTCAAATGCTTCTAATTTGTATAAAAGTGTAAATATCATTTAAAGTTACTGAAATTTTAAACATTTAAATTTTAATTAAATACAGGTATATGGATATTAATTTATATTTTTTTCTCCATCTTAAAGAAATATTACATCACGTATCTATATCTTAACTTTAATATTCCAGTACCTACCTACATTTTTTTTTTACTTTTAAGATTAATTAGAAACTGCTTTGTCCAAAATAATTCCCTCTTCATTTCCTGATTGTTTTTTTTTCTTAACAAATAAAATTTTTTAATAAAAGAAAATGTACATATTTCCTGTATTTTAATTTTCATTCAGTCATTCTAAAAAATACAAAAAATATATATATTATATACATACATACTTACATACGTATATATAATTTAGAATAAATATATAACAAATAATATAGGTATGTATATAATATTCAACAATTTTTAGAAATGTACCAAGAAATATAATTAAAAAACTTAAGTAAATAATTCAATATAGTATTATTATATATAGTCACGTGTAAATAGTTTTTAGCATAATATATGTATGTACATAAATTTATGTATGTATATGGTAAAAATCGACATTTAAACCTTTGTTTTTTATATTTGTTTGTTGGATTATATACTTTAAAAAAATATTATAATACACATAATAATATTATAGTAATCTTTATCATTCGTTTACCGGCTTTATATTTCGAGGTCACATTATTGAAATATTGGAAGCTTTTTTTTTTTTGTTTTTTTTTTTATAATTTTAAACTTTTACAAACATATACCATTTATTCCTACATATATTTTATTTTATCCATTAGTCCATACATTAACATTAAAAGCTTTCAAAATTTTTGTTTTTTTAACAAATTAAAACTTTTGTATTTTAAATTTTTGTGTCACTATTGGTATGGTACCATGTTTAAATGACGTTTTACCAAAAAAAAGTTTATTTTTTTTTGTATTTCGTTTCAAAGTTCAAAAATAAAGAACATACATTTCTACATATGTATATATGAATAATATATAATAATTTTAAAATATATAGTCATTATACATATATAACATTTATTTAGAAAACCCAAAACTTAACATAATCAGTTCTAATCTTTAATGATTTTTATATATTGACATGTATGTATGTATGTATGTAGGTATTCTTAAATATTTTAAAATATGATTCGAAAGGGGGCAAGGTTGGTTGGAAAATAAAGGAACACCAAAACAAAGAATATATAATCAAATTAAATTAAAATATATATAGGTACAATGAAAGGTTTGAAAAAACATTTCCGTTAATATAAACGTTTTGTCGTTACCTTAAATTTTATCTAAACTTAATTTAAATTGAATTTATATTAAAATTCTTGTTTTTTTAATTTTTTAATTAAAATGTAAATTAGAAAATTTTGCGGATTGTATTAAAATTTTATTAGATTGTATTTTAAATTTAACTATTTTGGGTGTCTGATAAGTTAAATAATTTATATTCAATATTGAAATAAGGGATTAGCTTTAAAATAGGAAGTTTCTCTTAAACATGAATAGGTAGTACATATACTAAAAAAATATTGAACATGTAGGACAGTATAACTTAAAAAGTTCCCTTTTATTATACCCAAAAGGGTATATTTATTATAGCCTTTGATTATAGTCAAAAGGGTAAACTAAATTTGCCACTACGTTTGTGATGCAGAGAAGAAGGGGGGGGGGGGGGGGTTTAAAATAGACTCAAGTGTATGGATCGGATCAGAATCGAAAAATAAATCATAGCTATGTATGTCCGTCTGCACGATAACTCAAAAAATAAAGGAACTAGGATTTTGAAATTTTCACAAATTCATTTTTATGCAATAGCCGTCATTGATATTTAAATTCAGCCATTTAAAAAAGCTTAGTGTAATGGTCATAGTTACTGCAATATTTGGTTGGTCTACTGCAGAAGGTTCGAATAGCTGCCATACAATTTCATATTTTATATGAGCATTACACTACACCTAATAAAACTGTATGTTTGAAATTTTGCTAAAAGTAATTAACGGGATGGTATAATGTTGACACAGTCTACTCTACTACACTATTCCTCGTTTTTTTATTTATTTAATTTATTATGTACGTACTCGTATATACAATATATACACAAAATCTCATGGATATTTGCCAGTATGACATATGGATCAAACTTTCTATCAATTTATGATAACCTATCTACAATAAAATTTAAAATTTCTACAATTTCGCTTTCTACACGTAGCTATCTGTCAAACTAAGTTAAATGTCTACAATAGACGCAGCCATTAAAAAAGTTTTATAACTTTTAACTTTTTCGCTTTCACTACGTATTCAAATGTCAAATAATTGAACTTTGAAAAATATTTTTTATTGAAAAATAAAAAAAATATGTTGTCAGAATAAAAAATTAGTAAAACTATTAATTTATTTTCCATCTTGGGTTAATAATATCAAACCATTTTTCAATGGTTATTAAATATTTTTTAATTCATGAAATTTGTAAACAAAACAATGTCAAAAAACGCTGTCATGTACATTTCGTTGTGGACACTCCTATGTTGACTACTTAATGAGAGCGAAACGAGAGCCTCATTGTAGATAGGCTAAAAGTAATATTATTTATTTGGTTTATATTATATTATTTGTATATTTTAAATTGTATTTGATCACATAACTTGTATTTTTCAATAATTTTTTTCAATTAAAAAAATTCATGACACGTACGGAAATTGAATCCGCTCGGTTGAAAAGCCAAATGCTTACTCACTTATCCATAAAGGTCTCCACAACCTTTGTTTTAATGAGTGTGTTTATACATAATGAGTCAGGGATGTATAAGTTTTGTATAAAAAATCTAATTTTTTAATTTAATCAAATATAAGAATTTATAGAACGAAATTACTTTAAAGTTTAAAGACTTTAAGCTACAAATGTACATATGTATATATAAAAACTTATATTTAATATAAAAATATTTTTAACTTTTCTTCTTTGCACAAATAAAAAAATTTTAACCGTAAAATCTATTAGGGAATCAGAAATGATTCTTTTTTCAAACTGGAAGTTCTCTTATACCATACAATAGTAGTTGTGTTATTTATACTAAAAGTTTATTTCTTTATATTGTATATAATAAATAAAGAATCTACTTTTACACACCCATTTTTTTTTTTTTTTAATTTATATAAATTGTTTTCTTGAAAATAAAGTTTATTATTTATTTGGAATTTTTTTTGAGTTTATTATATTAGTCAACTTCATGCTTCATGCTATCCCACCAGTATTTGTTTTGCTTTTTCAAATAAATTTAGTTGGTTTTTGATTGGGTAACGATGGCATTATTGTGGGTAAATTTAGTTCAAGTTAAGTTTGTTTGAAAATTTTAAAGTTAAACTGAAAAACTCAACATTCAAGTCAATATTTCAATTTTAAAATAATATGCTAAAATGGAAATGAATGAAATATTTGAAAAAACTTTAAATAAAAATACACCAACTTGAAATTTGAGCATAAAATCTTTTTGATTTCGAGTTAAAAAATTATGCCAGTGTACAATTTAATAAATTATATGGAATTAAATTATATTACTCAATTATAAATCGCATTATTTTTGAAGATATTTTGTCTTGCGAGAAATTGTTTTAGAACATTTCAACTATATGTTCTCCTGGCAAAAGTTTTGAATTCATTTCGTTTGCAATTTTCATAACTCTCCCTGTCAGAAAAGTTCTTACATCATAATTTTATCTAACTGAAAATACATCTGAAAATACAAATACGAAGGTGACGTTTTCAAGTAACAAGTACTAATAAAGTACCAATACTGATACTGGAAAAAAAATTCAGCAAAATTTAAGTATTGTACTTGAAAAAATATAATTATCAGTAACAATATTGGTACTGGAACTTACCAGTACTTTACCTATTTACTTTTGATACTTACCAGTGCTAACCTGAATATTTTACCAGTACACGCACAAAACTGGGGAGGTTACCACGATTTTCAAAAGTCACTGCCTCAATTTAACGGCTGTTAAAACCCTAATTTCTGATGTTGTTGCTTACAACCTAATTTTTTTACAAACCTAATTTGGTAGAATCACTTTAAATTTCCTTTCTTTAAGTTCTATTTCTTACTTCTTGAAATTTTACTTCTTCTTCACTGTATAAACTAAACGACAATGAAAATGCGTGTAATAATTTTAAAATACTGATAGTTATGAGAACCGAATGAATCCTGTGTTGACTTTGCAGTGGTTGTGGTATTAAAATGGAAGTTGTGGTAGCTGAACGAGAAATTTATTACAGCCGATTGAACGAAGTTACAACAACTTAATACTTGGAATGAATTTTTCAACAAAAAAAATCGGTTACCACAGCCACATTTTTGGCAGTCAGCACCATAAGAAAGTTTTCTTATCTTAATGTTAAAAACAATAAAAAACTTTAGCAAACCTCAATGAAGTTTTAAGAACTGTTAATTTGTAGTTACAACTTACAACCTCTAAAGTTAAGATTATAGCCGACTGCCAAACTCATTTTTATTCTGCGTGTATTAGTAGTACTGGAACTGTATTCTTTACTTCAGTACCAAAGTATTAAAAAGCCACCATTGAAAAGCCACACATATTCCAGTAAAACAAAAACAATTGAGATTGAAAATCTTATCATAATGGTTTTTCAAAAAATTACCTAAAGTAAAACTGTTGTTTTAAAATTCCATCTATGGAATATGCCATTTGTCAAAATATCCAAGAAAAATCTAAAATTAAACAAACTGGGTTTTGAATCAAGGTTTAGGACTTAGATTTAGCCTTGGTGTTTTCGTGCACAACCCATTTAAAAGCACATCATTGTATTTACTTTAATTGTAATGCATGGAACTATTAAATAACAATTAAATAAACTGACATATTTGCATATTTAGTAGGTTTTAAGATGCGTTCTAAATTACCAGTTCTTTTTACTATTTGGTATAAAAATTTGTATAAGCAAACACACGAATAATAAGCAAATTTTCCAAAATTTTTTTTAAAATAATATTTAAATAAAAAAAAAACAAAAATACATATACACATACACATACGGTTATAAATTTCAAATAAAAAAAAATGCTTAAGGTAATGAATAAATTAATGTAAAAATAACTTTCACCTCGATAGTCAATGTTTGGGAAAAATTACAGGTATTCGAAAAATAATACAAAAACTTTGTTGTGAAAAAAAACAATTATTTTTATTTAGTTTATTTTTAACTTATAAAAACTTTTTGAACATAAATTTACCAAAATTAACTAGTAATCCATCAAATTGGTAAAAACTTTCCCTTTTTTTTTAAAGTTTTTCCAAACCCAACTAAAAAAAAAATTATTTAATAATTGTATTATTAAATATGTAAAAATATTCTATTGAATTTTTACCATATTTCACGCACAAGTAAATATGTTTTAAATAATTTCTTTCTGGGAAAAGCGTCTATCCTAATTTTGAGCCCAACTCTAAAATCCCTCTTAATTGATAATCTGACATATAATTTCACATATATCACGTATAAAAAAATACTCTTTAAAGGGCGTATTTCCCTTCTTTTGAATCTAACCCTAAAATCCCTCCTAATTCCTACTCCCTTTATAACTCTCCTAATACCTACTCTCGTATAAACTTATATATAAATATTTTAGAAAAAGGGAATACCCTGATTTTGAATCTTACTCTAAAATTCTTCTTCTTATTAAAGTATTTGTTTGTTAAATATTAGTTTCTTGAACGTGTCTCTTTTGTTTAAGGTTTCGTTGTAAAGTGACTTTTTAATCATTAGGCGAAATGTATTTTTGCAAAATGGATTTTGACCAACTGGGGTGCTCCCCTAAACAATGTATATCTGATAACAAATAAATCATGGTGATATATACATAAGTATAAAAAGTGTTAAATAAAAGCGTTATCCAATTATACATGCACCAACTGAGTGCAGCAAATTAAAAATATATTTATTTTCTGACCATATAAGCTTCAAAAATAAATTTAATTTAAATTTCAAAAATAGAAAAATATAACATATATGTATATATATCGTTTTTAAAATATTTTCAATATTTTTGAGAGAGAATTTTGTAGAGAATTAAAGATTAAACTGTTCAACTCTGGGATACACGAAGTACATATTAATCATCCGGTTTAGGAATTTCGCAATTTTTATCTTTTGAAGATTTTTAAGATTAAACTGTAAACAGAATTCATAATAATTGCTAAAATATTTAACAGTTGTATGAAACTCCTGGAACTTCTTTTAGCGGATCAACCAAAATTTTACAAAGTTCTTTAGACATCATAATATTGGACATCTTTTACAAAACTTCAAAGGTTCAATGTGATTATGAGAATATGAATTTCGTGTCAGCTACATAAACTCGTCTCGCGGGTACTAACTACATTTTCCAGAACTCCTCAAAATAAAACTATAAAACTAAAGCTATACGAACGTCTTCCGCCAGACTAATCATGTTTTGTGTGCATGTTTGACATAACACTTAACTCCTTTTTGCAAAATTTTAAAAATTTAGATTTATAATTAATTAAATACAAACCTATGATAATACAAAAAATAAAGAAGTTGTTTTGCAGCTAGTGAGGTTTCCTGAGAAAACTCAATTTCATTAGCCATTATTGCTTATGTATTAAATGGCATTTCAATTTACTAATGGCTTTTATACATAAGCCATGTATAAATGATTATGTAATGATTAAATGGCATTACCCTCAATCTATTCAAAAGTTTATTATGTTATAATCTAACATAATTTTATTAAGCTAAAAAAAATGCTAAAAAAGAATGCCGAAAAAAAGGTGAATTTTTAACGTTAGATTTTCACTCTTTTGTACTGAATTAAATGAAAAAAGTTTGGTTTATTTTCCAAAAAATCATCGTTTAAGTGAACATGCATGTTGACGGGTTCTAATAGTATGTTACTATGTTCCATTGTATATTATATAAAAATGAAAAAAACTGAAACTTTTTTTGTGATTTTGTATTTAGTTTTATAATTAGCGTGACAATTTATACTTCATTTTAATAAAGTTAATTTTTGTTGATATTATTATTCAAAATATACAATCGCTTTATAAATTGTTCTGTAATTTTCATTTACTTAACAATTTTGTATACTTGTTATGTTTTTAACTTATCACATTTATTAAAGTATACAGGAACTAACAATATTATTCGGAGCTGTATGCAATAACTGATAAGATATTTTTATAACTTAAAATTGTTTTGCAATATTTTGATATTCCTTAATGAATTAAATATAGTGGAGAGATGAAATAAATATTCACAAGTTAATACTAATTAAATTACTATTTGATTTACTACTTGAGATTTTACTACCGGGCATTTACTATTTGAGATTGGACAAGAGAAATATGATACTAAGCATGAGGTGAAGGGAAGTTTAAAAACCAGTCTATAGTATAAATTACCTTTAAATTATTATAAATTATAAAATGGAAAATATCTGCAAGACAAAGTTAGGAGGATGTCCCGGGATTTAGCGATTTTGTGATAAACTAGCATTTATAATCATTTTATAACCTCTTAGATCTCTCCACAGCGTTAAAATAGATACATATCCAAGCCTCTCTTACCTAATATTCATAACTGGTTAGAGAGAGGTATTATTATCGGCGAAATTTATACGAGCCTATGTTCTGCTCCTTTTTTTTTTTAGCTGAATTTTATGTAGATATATAATTTATAACTTGCTATAAATATGGTTTGAATATCAATTATACATACAATTCAATATTATATCGTATTCATAGCTATTTTATATTTTTTCTTCTTGAATTTTTTTTGTTATATTTTTTTTTTCAATGCATATACCATATATATTATAACTCTATATAGTATATATTTTGTCTATTTTTTTGGTAAAATATATTATATGATGTTATCTTTTATTAGGGTCACTGTACAACAAAATAACCGATTCATTATAAATAAAATATAAATTACATATCCGCGGTTTAATTTACTTGATAAAAATTACAGATAACTTAATAAAATTTTTAGTATGAATTTATATAAAAATGTCAATCAATTCAAATATGAAATAAAAATACAAAAAGCAAACAAAACAATATTTCAAATGATTATTACTTTGGATTTGTTGTAAAGTATTTATTATTAAATGTAAAATATCTTGAATTGTTTTAATGCATTAACTTTTAATATTTTATTTAAACAATATCAACACAATAATACTTTATTGTTGAAAAGTACATATAATTTGAATTTTGAAGTAGATTTGTATGTATATACCTATTATATTAAAATAAAAATGGAACCATTAATTTATTTTTAAACACTTCACTTTTTTTTTTATAAAAAAACTCTAATGCGATTTCTAAAATTATATAATCACGAAAGTCTTGTGAGTTAAGTGTTCATGAGTTTTAAAAATGTACTTATTATATTATATAATGGGGTGTGTTTATGCCAATGTCCTACATAATCTCACAAATATTTTTATACTAAAAATTAAAAAAAAAAAATAAATAAATTCAAAAACAATCCCCATACTACCATAATTTATTAATTTATGAATAAGAACGAGGAGAGTGATGTGAATTGTGTCACCTTTGGGAAAACCGCACAAATATTATTTGTAAACGAGTTTAAAAAATTCACAATAATTGTTAAAATATTTAAAGGGAAAACTCGAACCTAACTAACTAGATCAAATAAATTTTACGTCTAAAAAACGTTAGTCTATATTAGTGATGGGAATGTTTTAGATTGGATGTCTAAGCGCCGAGAGATGCATATAAAAAACTAGAAGTTGTATATAATAGTTACTGGAACAGATTGATATAACTTTTTGCAATTCACTTTTGTATACAGATGAATTTGTGAAAATGACAAAATCACTTTGTTAATTTTTGAGTTTTTTATCGGACGGATTATAAACCTATTTCTATATCGTTTCACTTTGATTCTGATCTGATGCAGTTCATTCTACGTCTATCTTTTTTACTGCGCCAATATACATCATTGAAAATTTATATATCATAGAACTATGATAGTGTGGTCACCCAATTCAGTCTTTTTAGCATATTTTCAAAAAAAAATTGATAAAAATGTTCCTTGTGCTCCCAAATGTGCTCCAAAGCGCGGTAAAAGCCTTATATTTAATTTAATAGGTTTATAAATATGTGTAGCACAAATTTACAGGGTTGCCATACGGAATTTTAATTTACCGCTATGCTTGACTTAATTTTTGATAAAATAATAACCGCTTATATCTTCAAAACCATTTGAGTTAGGAACTTGAAATTTTAATAGACCCTTCGTTTAGATGCTGTAAGGGATAAAAAACTGAAAATTAACAATTTTTAAACACTTGTAACTTAATTTTTCAGCACTCCTTTTAATTTTAAAGGGTTTTCTTAAAATTCAAGAAAGTGTCTCTTAATTTTATATACTTTTATATTTTTTATATACAATTAATTTCTAATATAAATTCTTAAAAATTATAATCAACTATTTTTCAATATACTCTTGACCAAAAAATTATTATAAAGCTTGTTTAATTTTAAAAATCCCCATTTTTAAAAACCCTAGATTTTTTTTATTATTAGTTTAATTTATATATTTATTGTAATATTAATAATATTATTTCCTATATATATTCACCAGAGTTGAATATAGTTCTGAATGCAAGCTTCCTATATCAACTTACTATAGTAATTTTAATAAATTTTATTCAATTCACTATATTATGTCTATTCAGTGACATGTTAGAAGTCCCAATGTCAGAAGTTCCATGGGACTTCTGACTCTTTGAAATGATGAGTGACTTCTGTCTCATCACTGTGAGATGATGCTCGTTCAATCTGATAATGTAGCTGTTTGTAATATTCGGATTTTATAGCCGGTTACAAAATCCCAGAGTTATAACCTTTTTCCAAAATATGTACCTATATAAAATTTTGAATTGGACTTTTGCTCATTTTGGTGAGACAAAAGTACCATTGAAAAGATGTCAGAAGCCCCGTAAGACTTCTGTCTTATTGTAAAGAGTCAAAAGTCCCATGGGACTTCTGACTCAATGAAGTTAGTCAAAAATCCTCAATAAGACTTCTGGTGTTAGGACTTCCGACATGTCACCGTATATTCACCATTATATATCTATTTAAAAATTGAAAGGCTTTAACAGGTGAGCAGTCAAAGTATATAATATTAAAAAAATAAACAATTTTCTTAAATGAAAAACAATCAGTTAAAGCATGAATAGAAATTAATTGTCAGGCAGGATTTATAAAGAAAAAAAAGTTCCAATAAAAGAACATAGAAAGAATTCAGAATAGAAAATAAAAGAAAAAACTTATTGATTTTCTTTACAGTCTATAAATTTTTCAAAATATAAAATGGTAATCTTTTGTCTTAGAAAAAAACTCTTCAAGAGTATTTGGAATTTGTTTATCCATATATACATATAAACGTGGAGCTGTATATAGATTATTTGTGTTTTTTTTCCAATGGAATTGTTGATGAAATATTGTTAAAGAAATTTGTAGAAATTCATTTTTATTTCATAAAAATAAGGAAAAAAAATACTCAAAATTACAATAAATACTAATGATTGGGAATTTTTCATCGAGTTTTTCAATAAGTTTTTCTTTTAAGCTTTTACCGTTTTTATTTAAATAAAATGTATGCTCTTTTTCTGACATGATTAAGACCAGACATCCCCAGCCATTAATATTTTAATATAGACTGTACTAGATATATATGAAACATATATTTATACTTTTGAATACATATAATATATATATATATATATATATAAGAAATATATATCAATCTAACATTGTTATGGAGATTTTTGTTCATTCTTAGAATATTTGACGCTAAAATGTTGGGATAACGGTAAATCCTCATTATGATGACATGTGGTGACACTAAGGCAATGAGCATATTCCTTCTAAAAAAATAATAGACTAGTTTCTATAAGGGTAAAATAATTTAATTAGTACAAGGTTTACAAGGTTTTACCTAAACTAAGTGTACCAGTGCTGCTACAAGATACATACTGATTAATTTAACTTAAAATCACTTATAATTAATATTTATTATTTAAGTTCTTTAATAATTACATTATTAACTGTTTTTTTTTTAATTCAGTGTTACTTGCATTAAATATTGATTGGAATATAAAACTTTTAATAAATATTACAATAAAATTGTATTATACCACTTAATTATATTAGTAAAAAAAAACATAATAATATGACAATGCGACACCAGCAATATTACACTTTTTAATTAATAAAATTAATAAATCACTTATTAAACTTCGCTCGTCGATTTCAATTAATATTTATTATCGATTAACTTTTAATTAATATTAAATCATTAATATTTAATAACATATTAATTAAAAGTTATATACTAAGTGTAAAATTATTAATTAATTGATTTAATGAAATATAGTTATTATTTAAAAGTATATTATTTTTTAAGATTTAAAATATTTTCGTAATTCAGTGTTTATACCCGTGCATACATATATGACATCGTTATACCCGTGCATACATATATGACATCGGGTATATTAGATTTGCTCCTCCGTTTGTAACGCATCGATCTAGAAGAGCTAGATATAGTGTCAAGGGTACGTATCGGCTCAGAATCGAAAAATTAGTCGATCTAGCTATGTGTGTCTGTCCGTCCGTCCGTCCGTCCGTCCGTCCGTCCGTGTGTCAGCACGATAACTCAAAAACTAAAAGGGCTAGAGTCTTGAAATTCACACAAAGTCATTTTTAGACAATTTCTAGGTTCCCTATTGTTTTTGGTTAAAATCGGACCAAGGCTTCGGGGAGCTGCCATACAACTTTTTTGCACCAATATGAATTTCTTCAAAACTAATTATACTACGGGGATAAAAATTACACACGGTTAGTTTTATAATGACTCCGGCACTTATATGAAGTTTCAAAATGTTAGAGCCCCATTTTCGGGGGGCTGCCATACAACTTCCTTGCACTAATATGAATTTCTGCAAAACTAATTATACTACGCGGATGAAAATTACACATGGTTAGTTATATAATGAATCGAGCACTTATATGAAGTTTCAAAATGTTAGGGCCCCATTTTCGGGGGGCTGCCATACAACTTCTTTGCACCAATATGAATTTCTGCAAAACTAATTATACTACGAGGCTGAAAATTACACACGGTTAGTTATATAATGAATCGAGCACTTATATGAAGTTTCAAAATGTTAGGGCCCCATTTTCGGGGGGCCGCCATACAACTTATTTGCACCAATATGAATGTCTTCAAAACTAATTATAGTACGACGATAAAAATTACACACGGTTATTTATATAATGAATCGAGCACTTATATGAAGTTTCAAAATGTTACGGCCCATTTTGGGGGGGCTGCCATACAAAGCTTTCGATTCAATAACTGCGAATCTAATGAAGCTACAAGGTTAAAATTAAAATTGGGCAGGTAAAGTAATAGGGCAAGTTAGTTGGCAAAGTCGGACATCACTCGGACCATCGGAATTTTAGGGTGGGCCATTTTTTTTTTTTTTTGTTGTTTTTTTGTTTTTTTTTTTTTTTTTTTTTTTAAGCTAAAGTTATGGGACAATAAATGAAAATTTTGTTTTTTTTTTTGTAATTTTTTTTTTTTGTTAATTTTTTTTTTTTTTTTTTTTTTTTTTAAGCTAAAGTTATGGGATAATGAATGAAAATTTTGTTTTATGTTTTGTGATTTTTTTTTTTTTGTTTTACGTCAAAATTATGGAGTAATGAGTTAAATGTATAAAGGAAGTATATTACGGTTTATTTTATACACCATAGTGGGTATGCACGGGTATCTAAAAGTTGACAAGGGCAACTATAATCTTCCTCGTTTTGATATCAATCTAATATTTCGTGTAGTATATTTATGCCAAAGATTTCCCAAAGATGGCTTTCAAGAGTATAAAATAATTCGAAAAATTAAAATTTCCTAATTCCTAAACTTTCTCATATTTTCAGATGTCGACAAAGGTCTGCATGGGCAAATTATCTTATTAAACATTTTATTTATTATATATTATATTTAAAGTCAGATAATATTTAATATTGCCTGATAATAATAATCTATCTATACGACATTTGGAAATCTTATTAAATTATTTTCTTATACATTATATTTTTATTATTTTAGGTATGATCTGGCTAGAGTCTGAACCGAAGATTTTTCGATTGAATAGCCGCCACTTTGACGCTGAGCTATCAGTCAGATATTAAACAATATATTTTATATTTTTAATATAGTTCTCAAATAATTATCATCACACATACTTAAATTGAATTGGTTTTTCGATTCTGATCCATTCAATAAACTTGGATATATATATATATATATCAGTGGCGTTTTCTCTGGGGGTGCAAGGTGTGCACTGCACACCCAGCAAAATTATAGATTATCATTTTATAATTCGTAAAATAACATTTTTTTTTTTATTAATTTGTCCAAAATTACAATGTAATTTTATATTTTTATTTTTTTTTTTACATCACGAATGAAGTTATTGTGCCATATAAACTTCATCGCATTTGTTGTAAAGTAATAATATTCATTTATTTATGTAATACATATACGTATGTACTATAATTGAAAAAATGTCTTAAAAAATATTGGAAAAATCAAATACTCGTATTATCAATGATTGTGTGCATCTTGTGTAGTCGCACATTTTTTCATATTCCAATACACTAAATGTTATTCTTTCCCAATCCATACTGTTGATTAATTACTTCTTAAATAATAAATTGAAAAGTAGAAAAGTTTCGTCGCACTTGATAAAATTAAATGAAAACAAGAAAAAAAACGAGGAAGAGTGTAGTAGAGTAGACTGTGTCAACTCTGGGATACCCGTATGACCGTAACATATACATTATATCATCCGGTTAATTACTTTTGGCTTTATTAAGTGTAGTGGAATATTCATATAAAATAAAGAGTTGTATGGCAGCTACTCGAACCCTCTGCAGCAGACCAACCAAATTTAGCAGAAACTTTGGCCATTACACTAAACAATTGTTGGCAAAAATTCAGACACCCAGCTTCATTAAGTGGAGAGTAATGCTCATATAAAATAAGAAGTTGTATGGCAGCTACTCGAACCCTCTGCAGCAGACCAACCAAATTTAGCAGAAACTTTGGCCATTACACTAAACAATTGTTGGCAAAAATTCAGACACCCAGCTTCATTAAGTGGAGAGTAATGCTCATATAAAATAAGAAGTTGTATGGCAGCTACCCGAACCCACTCCACTAGACCAACCAAATTTTGCAGAAACTTTGGCCATAAAACTAAACTACTTTTGGCAAAATTTCAGATACGTAGCTGTAATAGGTACAGAGTAATGCTCATATAAAAAAATAAGTTGTATGGCAGCTACCCGAACCCATAGACCAAAATGGCTGGATTTAAATAGCGATGACGGCTATTGCAAAAAAACGAATTTGCGAAAATTTCAAGATCCTAGCTCCTTTAGTTTTTGAGTTATCGTGCGGACGGACGGACGGACAGACGGACAGACGGACGGACGGACGGACGGACGGACGGACGGACAGACGGACGGACGGACGGACATACATAGCTAAATCGTTTTATTTTTCGATTCTGATCCGATCCATACACTTGAGTCTATATCTACCCCCCCTCCTTCTCTGCGTCACAAACGTAATGGCAAATTTATTATACCCTTTGACTATATAGTCATACGGGTATAATAATAACGACAATAACTATAGTAACCATATTTGTTTTTTTTTATTTCTCTTTATAAAATACATATTAGAATTATATATAGCGAATCGATTGTGTGCATTTTATGTGGTCGCACATTTTTTCATATTCCAAGATATTAAATATTATTCTTTCCCAATCCATACTGTTGAATAATTACTTCTAAAATAATAAATAGAAAAGTAGAAAAGTATCGTCGCACTTGATAGTTGTGTTGTGTTGTGGTAATACTATTCTCTTCTCTCATGCAATTACAATTACATTTACATATAATAATTCTTATTATTAATAAAAATTTTTGTTAGCGACAAAAACGATAGCAACCATATTCGCTTTTAATTATTTCTCTTTAAAAATATTAGAAATATATTATATAATATAACGAAAGTCGTACATTATTTTTTCATATTCCAATTTCCAAATTGACAATATTATTATATTCTATTTTCTCTATGACTCTATCCATGTGGTTAACTAATTACTCAAAAAATTATAAATAGAAAAGTAGAAAAGTTTCGTTGCACTTATGAATTATGCAGATGATTGATGATTTATGATTATGTTACAAATTTTACTACATCAAAGCAATTTATGATTTTCGCTTAATCAAATTTACAAAAAAAAAAAATTAGAAAAACCTATTTCGTACAACTTTTTTTTAATACATAGTACCAAATAGAGAACGTGAGAATTTTTAAAGTGAGATTCTTGTCTTAACATTCTTTTTAAAACAGATATACATATATGGAAATAATTTTGTAGTTGGGCATTGGGTTGTATGTAACATGTAAATATTTTCTTAAATATTGTGTGTACAAGTTATATTTTCGCACTTATGCTTAAAAATATCATTAGCAGTTTTTTCTTTAGCTTTTTTTTGTTTTAAATAATAAAACCCAATAATTCATAATTAGTATTAAAATTTAAAGTGATTAATTAGAATTTAGAAATATATTTTAAACTTTATACTGTTGTTAAATTAAAATAAAAAATATGAATCAAAGTAACGATTTAGTTTTTATGCTCCTACAAAAAAAAATTCAGTAGTCTTAGTTATGATGAAAAAAAGACCATAATAGAAAATGGTAGACCCATTCCTGATTTAAATGACTTAATTGTATATAAGAAAAATAATAAGGAGTCTGAGAGAAATTTTAACAGTGATTTATATAAAAATAATCAGTGGTTAACTGGGTCAACGGTATTAAATAAATTGTTTTGTTGGCCTTGTATAATATTTAAAAATAAAACAGATACAGTGTGATGTTCCACAGGTTATAGTGACATAAATCACGTGCATGAAAAAATACCAAAACATGCACTTTCAGTAAGCCATATAACAAATGATCTTGCTTTAAATACATTTGGTGAATCTCGAATCGTTTATTAGATATTCGCCAAAGAGACTTTTTTGAACAAGTTGTTAAAGAGTTCACTAAAAAATCTAGAAGAATTAATTTAATATATAAAAAACTGTGAATATTTTAAGAATTAAAAAAAAAAAAAAAGTAGGTACATAATAAAATATTTTTTTTCTTTGTTTTAATTATCCTATTATGTTTTAAATGTTTTTTTTTTTTTAAATTTAACTTTTATATTATTTTTGCACACCCTGCGTAAATTTTCACGAGACGCCACTGATATATATATAATGTTTAAATCGATGCGCTGCAAACTAAGGAACCAGTTTTCATTACCCTTGACTACATTGTTCACTTAAATATAAAAAATATTTTATATTAAAAATTATAAAAAAGAATCCATCCGTAGGTCTTTCGGTTTACAAAATTTCTATAAATCTTACATAAAAGAAATAATTTTAATGGACAACTTTATTGTATTTCTCCTGACATACAGTAAAGCAAAATTTTAAAAACTTTTGTATTCAAAAAGGCAGTCAATAATTACGTGGAGGTTTTTAGCAGTATATCCTATATAATATATATTCTATTACATTCTTTCATATATTGTAAGAATTATGATATAAAAAAATACACAATATATCTTGTATAGTACCTATATTGTTTTAACATAATTTAAAAATATATTTTAATTTTAAAATAGACTAAAATATATTTAATTAAATTCATTTTTATGGTTTTGGTATGCATCTAAATACATCTCATATCTTGCATCATTAACTACAGTCAACTGGTTCAGCCAAATCATTAAATATATCCTATTTATTATTACATAATCAATAGACTCTGCTGCTTTTCCGGTCTACATTAAATTGTAATTGAAGTTTCGTAAAATCTGTATATAAAATAAATATATTTGATTAGCTTTAAGCAAATGTGCTTTTCAAAATCAATTTTTAAGCATCAAATCAATCAAAATATATAAAACTGAAATATTTTAGAAATATTAGGGATCCCTTAGATTCCTGAAATTTAGGCTCAATATGAAAGCTGGTTCGAGTACCTTTACACACCTCCCAAAACTTAAGAGTACATCAGGTGCTTAAAATTTGATCCAGAAATCTTAGATGAAACGCGGCTTCCTATAAAAATAAAAACTTTTATACTTTAATTTCAATCCTATTAAAAGTTACTTACGGGTTTAAATTTAAATTGAATTTTCCAGGTGTTTCCAATAAGTTAGTTGTGTTGCCTTACTTTTTGTTTTATTTCTTGTTTTTTTTATTAATTTCTTAATTTTAAGAATAAATCTTGATTCCGTTTAATTAATTAAATCATTCCTTCGAATTTTGATTTCCTTCAAGAATTCAACTTATAGAAGTTGCACTGTATTCCAAAATTTTTATAATAAAGAATAAAAATAACAACGTAAAGCTCCATAAAGGACATCCGTATAATAAATTCTAATACATGGTTTATTATATAATCATTTAATTTATTGTAAGATAGTTAAGTTTAAAATTAATTTGTTGTTTGTTTATGTTGTTAATAAATATTTTATACAAATTAGAGACATCTACTATAGCTACAACCTATTTTTAAAAGCAAAGGACATTTTCATAAATCGTTTTAACATACATTTAATAAAGCATTTAAGAACAAGATAAACACCAAAGTTTTAAAATTTTATTTTAAACTTATTGTGATTTAGGTCAAAAATAGGTTTTTCAGTTCTGCACCTAATAATAGTCTTATATTTATTATAAAATATTGATAAGATAAAACACATCTAAAAAAAACATCAAAATAAATGATAAAAAGGACTATTTGGGACACTTTATATGTATATATATCTATTAAAAACTTTTTAACCTACAAAAATCTGATCTGTATTATTTTAAAAATAAGTATATTATAAAAAAACTAGCGTTGTTTTATTTTTATTTTATGTTTTTAACGTCTCCCACGAACTTTTTCTAGAAATTTTACAAATGTTTGTAAGAAAAAAAAAAATTAGAGCTTTTCAAGACAACAAATTTTTTTTAAAGTTGGTCCTTGTCCAAAAATTAGTTCAGTTCTTCGTTCTTCAATATTAATAAAGCTTCAATATTCAAAATTTAAGATCAAAATTAAATTTTTGAATTATTAAATCTTCGTTAAAATTATGTTTTGTTGAAAGAAACATTTGGTGCCGTGAAATGAAGCCACACGATATAAAGCCATAAGAGTCTTTTTACGCGTATTGCTTAATTTCCCTCTTAAAAATAAAATATTTTACTAATATAAATAATATAAGTTTTAAAAACTGTAATACTAATTTTTTTTATATAAAAGTTATATACCTATAAGCTTTTTCTAAAATATTTGTTTAACTCTAAAATCTAAAACACTAAAACAACCTCCCCCCGCAGCCAAAATAATGGGATAAGCACCCTAGCTGCTTGCGCAGTATTATGGCTGAAAAGTAACGACAAGTCATAAATATAAATGACTATTAAGGGTTGAATGGGCAACTCAAGAGGTATAAGTTTACTTCCTTCTTTTTCAGATCAAATGTATTGGGAAACACATATGGGGGTAATCTGTTCCACAATTTGGAGGTGCGACTCAGATAAAGAGTTTCTCAATTTCAGAGTTCTTGTTCTGAAAAGCTCAACTGTATATAGATGTGATTGAGCTGCTATCCGTGTGTTACGGCGGTAGGGTTTGATTTTAGGCATAATATTTATAATTTCTTCTGAAGTATTGAAAGTTTTAAACCGCTGTTTCAATGTCCTTTCCAAAAAGTTTATTAAAATTTTAAAAATTTAATATTTTAATTTAAAATAAAATAAATGTATCTCAGATATTATTTCAATACTAAAATTATCTAGAAACCCACCATAATTCAAAGCTCCAGAAAAATAATAATAAGATTTGTTTTTGCCAAACAGATTAAAAATTATTTTGAAACCAAATCTATTTTAAGATTTATCTACATCAAAAAGAAAAGACAAGAATTCGTTTATAAAGTAGATGTATTATATACGTAATTCTATATGAGTAATATTAAAATTTAAACGTTTAATATATTTCTTAAAAGAAAGACAAAAAAAATTAAGATTGTCTTAAGCACTATCTTTAGAATCTCATTTTCTCAAAATACCCACACATATTAAATATTCCATTTTCATTCACAAAAGAAAATTTCAATGACATTAAAATGAAAAACAAACAATCTTAACAAATTCTGTGTTAGTTCTTTAGATAATGCTAAATATACAATATTGTTGTATCTTATAAATTGACAAAATCTCGACAAAATCAAAAGAATTCTTGTACTACACAAATAAATAGGATGTAATTGCAAAGAAGTGGTTGTTTTTCACTTAAATTATCATACAATTTTATAATGTATAATGGAAATGAATTTAAGTAAACTTAATGAAATTGTTTTGAATTACATAATGTCTTGTTAAAATTTAAATATTTGAGAAAATTGAAATAATTAAGTTTAGAATTAAAGTTTTGTATTACTTGATCTTGTCTTAAAAAAAGAATGTTTAAAATTATAAACCATATTCAGATTATGTTTCAAGGAGCCTCGGCTTTCATACTACGAGTATATCACCTTGAACTATTAAGGAAGTATGGAAGTATGTCATATGCCTGTATTTCTTGATCATTTGGCTGTATTACTTTTACTTGAATTTTGCAAAAGCCGAGCTAAACACCTTTTGCAGAATATTTATGTATGAATTAATTACAAGATGCCATTCACTCCCGCTTAAGTAATAGAATGCAATTTTTAACAACGGATTTAAGATTTCTGTATAAGACTTAAAGGAGGAAGGAAGATAACGAATTATTTAACATAATTCTTTCTTTCTTCATTTGAAATTCTTGGAAATCCTTATCAAACTTCAATATTCGAATCAAACTTCTTAAAATAATCCGTACCAAACTTCAAAATACCAAAGAAGGCTAATTTTGTTTAATTTTATTAATTTTTTTCCAAGACGAGACAGATTATAGTTGCTCTTGTCAACTTTTAGATAATCTGCATACCAACTATGATGAATAAAATAAAATAAACCGTTAATTTATTCCCTTATTCTATTACATATATTACTAAATAAAAATATACAACTTTGTATGGCAGCTCACCGAAGATGGAGCCGTTATATTTTAAAACTTCATATAGGTGCTTGATCTATTATATAACGAACGGTGTGTAATTTTCATCCACCTAGTATAATTAGTTTTGAAATTCATATTGGTGCAAAAAAGTTGTAAGGCAGTTTCGCGAAGCCTTGGTCCAATTTTAACCAAAAACAATAGGGAACCTGGAAAATGTCTACTACCACTCTAACTATTAAATGTAAGAAACCCATTAATTTTAAAGTTTTAAAATTTATAATTAAATCAGAAATATTCCAACCCCAATTGATTTTAAATCATCTTGAAAAAGATTTAATTTTATATCTTAACTATATAAAAATACATAATCTTCCTTTTTAATTTGATTTAAAAATATTTCAACAATAATTAAAAGTTATTATGACTATATTATTCCACTATATAACACTATAATTCCACTAATTATCTTAAGTTTTTTTTAATGTTAATTAAAAGCTATACTATCATGGTAAATTATGACAATCCATTAATTATATTTCAGAATCACGATACCATTTTATTTAGTTAAATTTACAGAATTTATAACTGGAACAAAATAATAACATAAATATTAATTAAAAAAATTTTTAAAATCATTCTATAAAAACTAACTGACCATAAAGAAAATTCTAACGTCCCTTTTTAATATCAGTTAACCGTAAATGGGAAATGAATTGTGAGGATTATTGAAGATGAAAATTACAGTTAATCTAATTAAAAAAATTTAAAAAAAAATTCGCGAGAAATTTATTTTTAAAATAAATAAACAGGTAATAAGTTGATTGCTATTTATTAAAAACTAAGGTAATAATTTGAAAAATGATAAATTACGCTTACAAGTATGCAAAAATTAATGTATATTAAGTAATGACCAATGTGAATGTATATTAGCTTGCTTATGAAAATAAATTAGAATAAGTGTGAAACAATTTTATTTCGTAATACAGTCAATAAAACATGTACCGATATAAATAAAAACTGAAAAGATTTTGTGATAAAATCGCCAGATTATATCGCTTTATACAATAAATAAGTGATGAAAAAAACCAAGGGTTTTTAAAAAACCACATTTTCAAAATAATACAGTTTTTCATACTGAATATTTTATCGGAACCAAATCTATACGTTGGTGACTAAGTTACTACTTACTTATAAAAACAGTAAGTTTTTTAATTTTTAGGTCCATAGAGGAGCTACTATGGGGAAGGTTGCCAATTTCTCAAGGATCTAATCCTCACTACTCCCCTTCCCCCAACTTTTTTAGGTTCAAGAAATTATATTGTGAATTCTACCAAAATTTGGAATTTTACTTAGAATTTTAATATTTAAGCAAAAATGGTTAAAACTGAGAGACACTTTCTTCAATTTGAAGAACCGCTTTTAAATTTAAGAAAATCTTTTAACATATGTTAAAGTATAATGTTGGACCTTCAAATTTTGTTTATTAACAAAAAAAAATTTGAACAGGTATTCAAGTTACTGGTGTTTAAAAATAGCAAAATTTAAATTTTCGAGCCTTTATAGCTGCTAAAAAAGGAACGTGACAAAAAAATTTTGTTAACCGACTTCTACTAATTTCTAAGGATCTAACTTCTCCTAAAACTCATAATAACTCCCAAAATTTCAAAATCTTGGCTTGGCCGGTTTAGAAGATATGTGTAGCCAAAAATTTTGCAAAAATTGAGTTTTGCATAATGGTAAATTTTAATACCGTATGGTAACCCTAAACATTTATTTTTTAAAAATTTATAAAGTTTATAAAACCAGTTATCTTTTGCCATTTTCAGATTGAAAATACACCTAATAGAACTCTTGTTATAACAATTTGAATATAGGGCTTTTCCCAACTTTGGAGGGCTGCAGCTCCCTAACGAGAGGGGCTACGGATAAAAATTCTTCTACAAAATTATTTTGTGCTAAATAAATGTGCTAAAAAGTAGTTCAATACCTGGGTGTCCAATTACAAAGAAACCTAAATTATATTGATTAATTTAAATACAGTATATCAAAAGGTAATAAAGCATTTATGGCAGCTAAAAAACTATTTTACAATAACAATATTAGTAAAAGAGTTAAAATAATTTGTTACCAAATATTAATTAGGCCAACACTTGTATATGGTGCTCCAATATGGTACAACATAAGTACAAGCTTAATGGAAACATTACGGAAATTCGAAAGAAAGTGTATAAGAGTTTGTACCAATATAAGCAGAAAGCCCGAATCCGACTACAAGCATTAATACTCCAATAAATACTTGTACAAGCCCCTGAGCATTTTATCTTTTTGGACAAAAATGGCTATATTCAAGACGATAATCATGTCCCCCTATTATACCATTATAATATACGGGCTACACACAAAGTCATGGATTATAATCCGGGCGATATAAACGGAGAACATCTGATATACGATATGTCAATACCAGACGTAGACAAATTGCTAAAAAGAAATGATTGGTGATTGGAAAACACTTAAAATTAGTTCAAAATAAAAAAAATCATTAGCATTAAGTATTTGATACAATTTGTTTTTAATTGGGTTAGGTTATTTAAGTTAGGTTAAGTTTTAATTAAAAAATGTTTAGTTATTGGTTTTTATGTTCCCCAGTTTTCTAATATTTATAAGAATAATATTAAGTTTATAATTCAAATTAAGTCTAAAAATAAAAATAAAATATCGATTCAAATTAACATCAAAATTAAGATAATAATTTAAATGTTAAGTATATAAGAAAGAAAACCGTTTTTGTAAATTTTTCTAGGTTAAGATATTGTAAGATGTATAAAGGGATAAATAAAATTTAAATTAAAAAAAAAAAAAAACCAAAAAATTAAAGAAAAAAAAAATCATTTTTTTGTTGGTATTGGTTAGTGCATCGAGTCTTACAAGTAAAATTTGGTTGCAACGAAACCGGTTTTTTGTGAATACAATATTTACGAAACCGGTTTGGTGTATAAAGGATTTTAACCGATTACGTCAGTATTACGTCAATGCAACATGTGTAAATACCCGTCTATTTTAGGTGATTCATCTTCAAATTTTTAAAATGCAACAAAAATTTATCAGTCATTTGTTGTTGTTTAATTTTCTGTATATGTAGATTAGAATCGAAGCATAATCTGCGTAATACAAAATGTAACGGTTCATTACGAAATATGATTTTATTAATTTGTAATAATATGCAATATACTAGTATGTATATACATATGTATAAATTATAGATAATAAGTAAGATAATAATTTTATATGATAAGGCGAGTGCGTATTTTGTTTTTGGTGTAGGTACCTATATAGTATATGCAATTGTAAACAAAAAATATTTAAGTGAATCCGTCAAGCCAGACGATGAGTATGGGGAACTCGCAAGTGAATATTACTCAATCCCACACGAGAGTGTTGTCAGTTGTAATTTTAACTGTTGTCAGTTGTCACCAATTTATGAACTTATGAATGTATGTGTAAAATTTAGTTCATTCGAAGATAGTATCGTCGGAGAATGTTTAGTCAACTGATTTTTCAAAAGCGGAAAGTTTTTGTAATTTTTTATTCATATACAAAAAAAAAAAGGTTTGTAGCTACCTAAATAAAAAAATGGATTTGTAGATAATATAAGAAATTTAATTTTTTATTTACATTGAGTAAGTAGGTAATTTTATTTTACTTATATCATATCTAGGTCATTTAAAAATGGATTATTATTTTAATTAATATCTGTGGGACTGAGCAAACATTCATAATTATTCAATTTTAAAATTAGGTTCTAAATCCGTTCCTTAAACTAATTGTCTTTTATATCATTAATTATTTTTTGTTATTAATTTTATTAACTAAATTTTATATTTTATCAATCAAAATATATTTATATATTTAATATAATACAAATATATTTCTTCATTTTTGTTTTTTTTTAGTATGTAGTTTGAAAGATAAAAAATAACAAATAGAAATAAAACCTAATATGGTAATCTTATATTGATTTTTATCAATTTCCAATACCAGAAATATTTTTTATTTTGTCCGGTCTCAAATTTTTTTTGTTTAAGATGCGCCAGTTCAAAAATTTTTAAATAATGAAAAAAAAAGAAAAACAATAAAAAAATAAAAGAAAAAAAAAATAATTATTTTGTTTGTATTGGTTAGTGCATCGAGTCTTACTAGTAAAATTTGGTTGCAACGAAACCGATTTTTTGTAAATACAAGATTTACGAAACCGGTTTTGGTGTATACAGGATTTTCGCCGATTACGTCAGTATTACGTCAATGCAACAGTTGAAAATACCTGTTTGGCTTAGCTGAATATTTTTTATTAATGACATTAATATTTCGAATAAATTTTCAACCATGTTATTGTTATATTATTATGAGCATATATATTTATATGTATGCAGAGATATTATAAAAGACTAATACAAAGAATTAGGTATTTACAAACATATATATTATGTATGTACAATGTGCAAAAATGTATTCAGACTTAAAGATACCTAATAAATATAAAACAATTTTGTTTAACAAACTAGATAGTTAGATAAAGATTTTATCAAGTAGGTAGGTACTTAATAATGATTTTTAATGATATTTTTATCTTCTGTTATAAAATTTAAATTAATTTAGATAAATTTACTAAAGGGGATATAACTATTAATGAATTGGATCCAACTTGAAAATTGTCAAATTAAATATTGTATTGTATAGGTACCTAAATAATTGTGTAAAAAAATTGAATTAAAACTAAAAAGTATAAAATAAAATAAAATAAAAAAAAAATATTTTTTTCAATATACCTATGTATACTTTTATTAAAGTAGTACTAGCCCTCTAAAATGTAGAAAATAAAAAAGTTAAGGTAGATCTTAGGAATTTGTTACCAAAGATAATGAATACAACGTTGTATTTATTATCTTTGTTGTTACTGTGTTAATATAAAAGTAAATTGCTGGATTAATTTTAAGAAAAAGAAAAACTATCTTTCATTTCAGCAATTTACTTTTATATTTTATATTAAAACACTTTTAAATGCAAAAGATCTGCCATCAATTTTTGGTTACTGAAAATTTTATGCTTAAAAGTTTTCAAACATTAAAAGAACTGTTTCTTATACCAGCAATTTATTTTTATATTAACACAGTAATAAATTCCCAAGATCTACCTTAAATTTTTTATTTTCTACATTTTAGGGCGCTAGTACTACTTCAATAAAAGTATATATTGAAAAAAATATATTTTTTATTTTATTTTATTATAAGCTCAGAAATACATTAGACATAAACGTTTCGTTAATAATATTAAATCAAAAATTCAATTATTTAATATTTGAAAATTTCAAATATTTATTAAAAAATACTGATTACGTATTATTTCGTACTAATTGCATTAGTTATTTACAAACTTTATTAAAATTTCTAAAAATTCCGTTTAAGAATTAAATAAGTAAAAAATATTATAGATAATATTTTTAGTATAAAAATTTTTCAAACATTACCAAAATAAAAATACAATTTTAGTTTAGATAGTTTTTAAAAAATAAGATTCAGGTTAAAAACATACACTATAAAAATTACTGCATCCGATTTTAAACATAGTTTTGATTGTTTAGAGTGTTGTAGACTATTTCACACGGATAATATCAATTTTAAATTGCTGAATTTTTGGTATTAGATAGTCAGTCGGGTGATAAAATGTTAAATAATTTCCTAGAAAAATTTAACTATCACAACCCAAAAATTTAAGATATTTTTGAAATGGAAATTAAATTACATTATTATAACTTTAAATATTTACGTACTTTTAAAAACATACATACATACACATACATATATGTAATAAGCACACTCATATTATAAGCATATCATGATTTGCTAAATAAAAACTAAGTATAGGTATTTATTTATTTATTTATTTATTTATATATTAACGTGCTAAATATCTTTAAAATATTATATCTGAACATTCACCACATTATTTAAAAAAAAAACATTCTCTCAAAATTACAATTTTTGAGTTGTTAAAATTTTATTAAAATTTAAAAAAAATAGCAAAACAATTTAACTAAAATAAAAAGAACGAGAGAATTTATTAGAAAGAGAGGAAATATATAAAAATAATATTATTATATATTTTAATCAAACTATATTAACTAAATTAATAAATATAGCTTACAATAGTCTGAAAATACTTAAATAGTAATACGTACTACTATACTAGTACCTAGACTAATCATATTTATAATACCGAACTTAGACTTTTATACTGTATAGTACCGTTACACTTTTAAACTTTGAAACAACTCTTTATTATTGACAATATTTAAAAGCTTTTTTTTTATTTTTAATTAAAGCTTTTTTTACCCGTGCATACATATATGACATCGGGTATATTAAAATTGCTCTTCCGTTTGTAACGCATCCATCTAGACGAGCTAGATATAGTGCCAAGGGTACGTATCGGATCAGCTTCCAAAAGTAAATCGATCTAGATACGTGTGTCTGTCTGTCCGTCCGTCCGTCCGTCTGTGTGTCAGCACGATAACTCAAAAACTAAAGGAGCTACAGTTTTGAAATTTTCACAAAATATTTTACAATCAATTTCTAGGTTCCCTATTTTTTTGGTTAAGATCGGGCCAAAACTTCGGGTAGCTCTCGAACAACAAACTTTTTTAACTCCAATATTTTCATATAAAAATTTGAAATTTTGTTAGGCATCTTGTATTAAACATGAAATTATATGAACTTTGTTTTTTTTTTGTTTTGTTGCTTTTTTTTTTTGTAGATAACGATTTCGAGTTACGATTTCATATGATATAAATAATGCGTAGTTTAAAGAATTTAAGATAAGCAAAAAAAAAAGAACACAAAGATTTTTTTGTAAATAAATGGCTTCATAAATAATTTATATGTATTCATATAATATGTAAATGTGTAATATTTTGCATGCTTTGTATTTTGATATTAAGAGATATAATCATTATGAATATGATGACTATTATCTATCATGATGATCATTTTATCAATATGATTATATGATGCTTGTTTTGCTTAGGTTTAATATATTCGTGAATTAAAAATTAATTAAAAGAGATAGAATTGAAAAATTAGAGCTAGAGTTTTGAAATTCACACAAAACATTTTTTGGACATTTTTGAGGTTCCCAATTCTTTTTGGTTAAAACCAGACTAAAGCTTCCGGGATCTGCCATACAACTTATTTAAACCAATATGAATTTCTTCAAAAGTAATTATACCAGGAAGATGAAAATTACACACGCTTAGTTTTAAAATGAATCAAGCACTTACATATATAAAGTTTCAAAATGTTACTGCTTCATTTTCGGGTGGCTGCCATACAACTTCTTTGCACTAATATGAATTTCTTCAAAACTAATTATACTACGAGGATCAAAATTATACACGGTCAGTTATATAATGAATCGAGCATTTATATGGAGTTTCAAAATGTTACGGCTCCGTTTTTGGGCAGCTGCGATACAAAGTTGTCAATTCGATAACTGTGCATCTAATGAAGCTACGAGGTTAAAATTAAGACTGGGCAGGTAAAGTAATATGGACAATTTAGTTGGCAAAGTTGGACATCACTCAGACCAACTTTTAGAGTGGGCCTTTTTTTTTTTTTTAAACAAAAATTATGGTTGGTATAATAAATTAAAATTTAATTTTGTTTTTTGTTTTATTTCAATTTTTTTTAACTATTTTACTTTTTTATATATTTTTTGTAATTATGTATAATAGCATAAGGGAAATAAATAACGGCTATTGGGTATGCACGGGTATCTAAAAGTCGACAAGTGCAACTATAAGAGAAAATTATAGCAATAAAAATAAACTTTCTCTTAATTATCTTAATTTCTTCTCTCTTTTTAATTTTTCATTGTGTTCATGAATATTGAGTTTATTTAACTAATGTATGTGTGTATGTGTAAAAGTTTAACGTTCTGCAAAAAAAAAAGCAATTTTTCTCTTTAAATTTTAAATGAAATTTTTTAACAAAACAAAACTGATTGAATCATGCGCCTTCTTTATTTTATAAAAATTTTTACCGTATACCATTCTTTCATAATATAATGGAACCGTATTAATTTGTTAAGTTGGCACATCTTCAGACGCAATTTGTTAAATTATATATTTTATACTATACTATATAATAGACATATATAGCTATTTATAAATATATACATTATATTTAAATAAATTTATACACACACACATACAAAATATTTGTTTTCAAAATTCAAAACAAAATAAAATTTCATAGTCTAAACAATATTTAAGTTGTTTTCTATAAAATTTCTTCTATACTTGTATGTATATACAATATACAACATCGTCGTTTTCGTGTATCTTAAAAGTTTATTTTGTAGATATATATTTTGTAGCCTTGTTTTTTTGAAGTGCAATAAATTATGTGTATGTGACATTATGTTGTGTATTTTTTATACCCTACACCTATAGAATAGGTAAAGGGGTATATTAACTTTGGTATGGTGTTTGTAACCACCTAAAGGAAGCGAGCTAGATATGGAAAAGTATATATATTTGTGATCAGCGTGACCGCCTGAGTCGATATAGCCATGTCCGTCCGTCCGTCCGTCCGTAGGTACGATAACTCAAAAAATAATGGAGCTATCTTGATGAAATTTTAACTGTAGGTTACTAGGACTGAAAGTACGGCGGGGATTGCATATGGGCGAAATCGGCCCATGGGTTCGGATTCTGGACCTTTTAATCGTTTTCAGGGCTAACGAACAAATATAAAAAATCACGATAACTCAACAACTAATGACGCTATCTTCATCAAATTTGTGCTGTAGGTTACTAGTAATGAAACTACTTCGGGAATTGCGTAAGGTCAGGATTGGACCATGGGTTCGGAACCTAGAACTTTTTGATCGAATTTAGGCCAAACGAGCATAATTCCGAAACCAATGAAGATAGAATCTCCAAATAGCAGGGTGTCCCTTCCTATTTCCTAAGTGTCTTTGAAATTTGGGCCCCATTGGAGTTGGGGGTCGGGGACCAGCCACACATATCCGAAGACCTTAAAGCATATCTTTAAAATTAATAAAGATAGCAACTTGAAAAAATGTAGAAGCTTCAAATTTGGTGTTCTTTACTATCTCTTGCTTGCCCCCCTAATTTGGGATCAATTGGAGTGTTGGTTCAGTACCCCTCTCAGACCTCCCAAGTTTTAAAAGCTTATACTCGAAATTACTAAGAATAGTAACTTAAAATTAAGATAGAACGTTCAAATTTTGTACAAGGGTTAACTAGTACTTAAAGTACAGCCCGGACTGTATAAAACCGAAATCAGCCCAAGGGTTCGGATTCTGGACCTTTGAATCGGTTACAGGGCTGACGAACATATGTAAAAAATCACGATAACTCAACAACTAATGACGCTATCTTCATGAAATTTGTGCTGTAGGTTATTGGTAATGAAACTACTGCGGCAATTGCGCACGGTAAGGATTGGACAATGGGTTCGGCACTGAGAACTTTTTGATCGAATTTAGGCCAAAATAGCATAATTCCGTAACCAATGACTATAGAACCTCCAAATTTGGTATCAGAGTGTCGCTTTCGATTTCCTTAGTCTCCTTGAAGTTTGAGCCCAATTGGAGTAGTGGGTGGGGACCAGCCACTCAGTTCCGAGGACCTTAAAGCATATTTTCGAAATTAATAAAGATAATAACTTGAAACAAAATTAGAAGCTTCAAATTAGGCACATGGGTGTTCTTTACTATTTCCTGCGTGTCCCTCTAATTTTGGATCAATTGGAGTGGTGGTTCAGCACCTCTCTTAGACCCACCAATGTGTAAAAGCTTACCATCGAAATTAATAAAACTAGAAACTTAAAATTAAGATAACACGTTGGAATAGTGTACAAGAGTTAACTTGTATTGAAAGTATGACGGGGACTGCATATGGGCGAAATCGTACCATGGTTTCGAGTTTTTGAAACCCTTGAAAAGCTCAAGGGCTAACAAACATATATCTTAAAACCCCATAACTCAAAAAATAATGCCGCTATTTTGATGTTCTGGTCGAGTTTAATTTCGAAGCCAAAGAATATATTTCCTATTTCCTATGTGTCTCCGAAATTTTGACTTAATTGTAGTGGTTCAGCTATGTTCAAAGGTACTTGCTGTATTTATGTAAAATTTATTTTTATATTTAAACGAATTATATGATAAGGTCTAAATTTGTATATGTATTTTAGAAATACATTTATTGCATATTTTGCGTTTATAAGCTTTTCTAATAGGTACATAAACAAGCCATTTAAAATAATTGCTATTTTGAAAAATTTTAATTATTTATTAGCTTTTTATCACAAAATTTAATAATTCAAATTTTTTCATTTAGTAATTGAATTGGAATAAATATATTTTCATTTATTTCAAGTTTTTTTGTTTTAATATTTTTAAATAGATAAATTAGTAAGAATTTGTAATATTTTTTAATAGATAGTGTAATTAGAAAATGTTTTTAGTATTATAAAGTTAATTTGGTTAGCTATGTCTTACGATCAAATTAATAACAGCTCTTATGGTGTTAAAACGACTTATGGATATGTCCTTAAATTTGAACCAAATAGGTGTAGGGTATTTCTAAGTCGGTTGCACCGACTGACTGTTTCTTAACTTGTTTTTTTTGTATTTTGGGAGAAATTTTTTTAGCCGTTTATTTGTTGCTAAATATTTTTATTTTTTTCATAATATTTTGTAAAATTTTCCTTGAGAATAAAATTTATTTTTTTTTTTAAGGGGTCATTCATAATAATAATGATTTTCTTCAGTTGTACTGTTGTACGTTGTACGTAATAGCTGGTACTGGTACTGGTAATGTACTGGTAAATATCAGCAGATGAGATTAAAAGAAAATGCTAAAAGAGATATATTATATAAATAATTATTTTCAAGTTAAACAAAATAATCATAATGTTGTATTAGTTGTATAATGTGTACTTAGTTGTGTGTTATTTCTACGTTCTTTAATAATTTCAAAATTGTTGATTTTGTTGCGACATTAAAATGTAATACGAAGCACATTGAATAATAAATTACGTGGTAAATAATAATTCAAAAAGATTGTATAAGATTGGTATAAGATGTTAGAAAACAAAAATTTGAATTTATCATATTAAATGTTATCATTTGGTTTTTGATTAATATTTTTTGAATTGAAAAAAAAATTTGTAATGTTAAAAATATTTAATTAATTTCTATATAGTATTTAATTCAATTTATTATGTAAAATCAAGGCAATGTAAAATCTTCAAACAATCGCTCATCGCTTACTCCACACTTAAGCATCGGCGAACCTTTTGGTCACTAACTCTGTTTTATAGATACCTCGTAGAGACGAACACCCGTTGCAATAAAACCAAACAATGCCTCCTCTCAACGTGAAACAAGGAGTGCGACAGATGCTCATCCCTATACTGTTGAATTAGTGGCGAAACACGGCTTATGGAAATTCATTTATTGTGCATACATCGCGATTATGGAATCAGTTATCATGTAATGTTTTTCCCAAAGTTGGTAATTTTTATATGTACAATCCAATAAAGTTTGTGAAGAACATTAACATCCATCTTCATGACTTCCCTTTAAATTATTTCCTTTATCCAATAAAATCCTAATCTCCTTCCCAATGCCGGTCCTAAAAGCCAAACAATAAATATATGTATTATAGGTCCATTCCAAATTTGGTTTTAAAAAAGTAGGGTGGTTTTAGTTGGTGAAAGTCCAACACTCCCCAGATGAACCCGGTACAGTGATCCTAGGCGGCTTTCGATGCTTTTCATCAACCCTAGAAAAAAAAAAAATAACAAAAAAATTAAGATATAAAATCCTGTGGATTATACTAACCAATTTAATATAGTTTCTACACCCCACCTCGGAGTTATTCGAGGATATGCGCGTATTTCTTATGGATATTATTAGAAACCCAAATGGAAATTCCTAGCTTTTTTCATATATTTCATCCTGGATGATGTCTTTACCATCCTGTCGAATTAGTTCAGGTTTTTTTTATATATATATACAATTTATTAATTTTTAAAATAGTAAAATGCTTAATTACATATGCGATCTGCGTTTTTATTCCGGTTCTACATCTGTCATCATCAGAGTTCAGAATCTCTCCATTGATTTAGAAAGGTCATGAGTGAAAGAAATCTCTGGCTGGAATCGGACATCTGTAAAGAAAGTCCTTGATACTTTCACTTCACATTACTTTGTTTAAAAGCAGTTCAAATAAAAAGTATATAATTCACATATTCAAATATTTAGTAAATAAATATGTAATTACACAACATCGACGATTTTAGTAGAGATTGTGGAGGAACGGTTGATCAAGTTAGAAAAGTTGATTTAAAACTTGAGACACTTCAAAAAGTCTTTCAATAATAATTAAATTAGGAGCACAAACAATACTAAATTTCGATTTCATATTATTTAAATCAATTGGTGTCATTAAAGGCACCTTTTCATATAAAAATATACCTTAATTTTGAAAAAACTTATAATTTGTTATTTGATTAGTTTTTTTTATAAATTAAATAAAATGCCTTTTTATCATACAATAATTTACTATCCGATTTTCTTAATGGTTAACATTGAAATTCCCCCTTTCTTTAGAAAAATCACACAAATTTTCTTGTTTAACATTATTTAAACATGATTTCCTTAACTCACCAACAAGAACTATATATACATAATTTTATATTGGAACCCAAATATCATTGATGCGGAATAATATTTATGATATAGTTTAAATTATTGAAAAAACTTACGTAGTATCCAATTCGTTAACAAATTTCCTACAAAAAAAAAATATAAAATATAAGTTTTGATTTTAAGAATAACACTTTTCTATTAAAATCGGCCTCAGTTTTATGTACAAGAAAACCTTGAAAAAGTAATTTCATTTTATATTAAAATAATATAAGCCTAAATGAAATAAATTGAGCCTTTATAAATGATAGATGCTTTACTAAAAGTCACGATTAACAAAATATTTATATAAAAGAAATAAAAGTAAAGAGTAGCAATGTAGGCGATACTATAACGCCTAAAGATATGCAAAACAAAAATGAATTGCTCAGTTTATCCTTCATCTTTTAAAAATTTAAAAGGAGTTTCTTTGTAAACTGTACAGCTTTAAATAATTACAAAGTGTTCTTTGTTAACTTTATGCATAAGAAATCCAATAGATGAAGTTTATAAAGAAATTAGATAGTGAGACATCATCGCAACAAGCAATTTCTAACGGTTTTCGAAAAACGGTTATGTTTTTAAAAGTAAACAATAATATTTTGAAGTTCATCGTTTCCAAAATATTTAGAATAGTGTTAACATTCCATCCCCACCCAATTTTTGGACTATAAAAATATCTGAAAATCGGAAGATCTAAAATCTTCAAAAATCCTATAGGTTACCATGGCAACTCCACAGTATAATTACATCATGACAAAATTGAGAATGCCTCCTCTAAGGAAAACTACCTGTTTGTTAACTAATAAGGCAGATAAAATTTAAATCAAATTACCCTAACTTTTTATTTACCCAGTGTACTTAATTTTTGATTTAAACTATATAGTTCTTTTTTATTTGTAGAGTATGTCAACCGTGCAAATTGAAGGATGAGTGTACAGTGTACACTAATAAATTCTTTTAAAAAAGAAACTAATTTTTCAAATATAAAAACTAAAAAACCCAACATTTTAAATAAGCAATAAATTCTGAAAATCTAAAAAAAATCTTTTTTTTTACTGTTACATAATAAAAGAAAAACTTTTTCTTTTTTTTGCAAAATTTAAAAATTTACTTTAAAAAAATCCATAATATTTTCGGACTGTTTCAAATTTTACTCAAATTTTCTTATAGTAAGAAAGAAGTCGATTGGTAAATATTTATTTTGATTTTATAATTTTTATTTTGTTCTTTTTTTTGCCAATTAAATTATGGTAGCCGGAAAATAAGGTTTCTGTTCTATTCCAATTCCATTTATGAGAGGTGGGTGGGAGGGGACATGAGTCTGAAGCTCGAAAATGGGAAGTTGGTTACTGATTTAATTTAAAGTACTATCAATATAATAAGGGATTACTTTTTTTATTTTCTATTTTGCTCTCTCTCTCTCTATCTTTCTTTCATTCTATCTTTTTCAATCTTTTTTACAATTATTTACATTTTTTTTGAATATCCCATGTAATGAATTTTTTTTGCTTTTGAAGTTTATTTTGAGAAAATTTTTTTTTTTGAAGTAATTTTTTTTTAACATTAATTTATGGAGGAAATAAAATACAATACTAATAATATTCTAATAAAGTGTTCAGGTTGTTTGGGTATTAAAGGGTTTAAGATTTACTTAAAAAAAATAAAAAAAACACAAAAAAAAATTTAATAAAGTTTATTTTGGTTTTTTTGGTTTAAGTATTTAGGTTGTAATTTAATTTTTATTTTATTTTTTATTTGATGTTTCAGGTGTAATATCACACATCAAAACTTGCTTTGTTTTTTTTACTAAAAAGTTAACACATAAATTAAATTTTTGTTTTTTTTTTTTTTTTTTGAGAAATATATATAATTATTTTAAAATATATATACAATTTTTAAAACAGTGACTTGTAAAAGTATGTGGAGTTTCATTTACCGTACTGTTACTGTATCGTGGGAAAATTTTAAATTGTACATGGCAGTGTTGTCATATTTTGACAGTGGTGAAATAATCTTAAATTGTATTCGCCTGGGCCAGGTATATATATATATATTTCAAGTACCAGTACAATTACGAGAACCAATACCTGATACTTATTACTTTCTCAAGTACCAGTATTAGTAAGATTTCATTCATTACTAAATTTAAGAAAAGAATTGAATAAAGTTAAAATATTTGTAATTCCCAGAAAGTTATTTAATTTTGAATTTAATTACTTTTGTAATTATTTCTGATACATTAGTATTTGTAAGTATTTGAATACTTTAGTATGAAGAATTCCAGTACTTTTCAAATATTATATCCTCTTAAATACATTAAACTGAGCTTAAACTGAAGTCTTAGGTACTTAGGTACTTAGAACTGTATTTAAGTACCATTTTACTCAGTATTATATGAGTATGGCCTAAACTTTACTTGCAACCTTCAAATGTCAAAACCAAATATTAATATGATGTAAATTTGTAAATAAGATATTTAAAAACATAATACATGTTTAGATACACTTTACATACTTACTTTACATAACACTTCATACACTTTACATACACTTATACACTTTTATAAATAATATGACAATGGAGTTTTAACTCAAAGATTTTACTTTTCACCAGAAAAATTTAGTTTAAATTGACAATTAATAAGTAATTTTTGATATAGAAATTTAATGTTGAATGTACACATAAGCTTTATCTATGCGTTCACACGCTGTTGATGTCGTCAGTTGATATTTCTTCTTTTTCTTTCTCACTTCATCATTTTTCTAAAAAAAAAGCCTTAAAAACAACTAAAAACGACGAGAACGCGGTTAACACCAGAAAACTTTGTAAAAATTTTTGATAGCCAAAATTTAGCTGCATTTCGAGTTCCATGTCACCAATACATCTATAACAGCAATCAAAAATTTTTTAGGTTAATATATATCTATAAACCTTAAAAACAATTTTTGAAAATATTTACAAACCTAGTTGAAATTTGTAATTTAAACTTAACAAATTCTTTAAATTCCTTGTTCTTAAAATAATAATCAATAAAAAATGATAAAATAAACAAAAATAATATTTTTATTTTTATCTTCGAAGTTCGCGCTTAAAGAACATAAATAATCCAATGCCTTACCCATCAGGGAAAAAAATTGAAATTAAAGGACATATCTTTGTTTAGTTTTTGGTAAACCAAAACGTTTGTTGTTTTTCTTTAATGTTCCTGAAAATTCAGATGAATTGGAGTGATGGTTTGTATATCTGTCACACTAAATCGTCTTAGGAGGTGACGTTGTTCAAAAATATGTATACTTTTCATATCAAGCTTGATTACTTTTGGTTTTATCTATTTTTAGTGATAGATATAAAGAAACTAGAAAAGAAACGTCACTTCAATGGAGCTGTCAAATAGTTCAATAGTAAATGTTAAGTTTAAAACATTGCTGAAGTAAAACTTTTCACCTTGACTGTCAAAACTCACATTGAAGAAGCTTACATTGTTTTTCATATCTCGTATTAAAAATAGACTTTATGCATCTGAATGAAGAATCTGTGTTAAAATGTGGTAGTTAGGGTTACAAAAACAAGTACATACATGTTCTCAATACAATTTAATAGTAAAAATATAACGTTTTTAAAAATGTGAGCAATTTTTTAAGTAAATATAGTATTCCTACTCAAGTTTGCTGACAAGTTTTCCAAATATACCTTGACAAATAACTGTAATTGCAAGTAATTAAAGGCAGAGGCGTTATTTATTAAAAGCGAGGGGTAATTACTTTTTATATTATATATTATGTAATATATACTCTACGAAATTCTATACATTTTTTAAAGCCACTGTATACTATTGTCTATGACAATATTGCCTTTTTCATTTTTTATTTGTTTCAATTGTTGTGATACCACTTTTTATTTGTAACAATAGCTAAAGAATTTTGTTTTTAAAATATTACTTATTTTTGTCCAATTGGTCTTCAAACAGAATCCTATTTATTTTTTATTTTACTTTTGAAAAGGTTAAAAATATTTTTTTAAAATAAAAATTCTCAGAAATTGGGTAACTCACCATTCACACTTTTTTCTTTGTATTTCAAAAAATAAATAACCAATTTCTTTTTGTTATGTGTCGTCCTTTTCTATCGGGTTAAACCGAAATTCCTGACCCCTTTTTTATATTTTAAAATATATGTATAACAAAAAAATGACCTAATATAGAAGTATGTATAAAACTTTTATTATTATGTTTACATGAGAGTTCAAAATGAAATGATAAATATCAGATGGTTTTGTATTGAAAATCAGGGTCCAAAAATGTATCTTATAGATAAATTCTTTTGTTAAATTAGAATATTGTTCTGGTTTATATTTCTTATTATTGCAATGAGTCGGACCGACTTTTTTTAAGTGTGTTACAAAATTTTTAACTTTGTGTACATTTTGCTTAAATGTTTTAGATACGAATAAGGAATCCTTCCTAATTGTCAATTCAATTAAACTAATTTAACAACATCACTTTTTTAATTTAAAATATTGTTAAATATTGTCAAATTTTAGTATTCAAATTAATATTCCCAAAAGCTAATTTTTTTTTAGTTTTGTTTCTTAAAAATGCAAATGCCCCTTTATGTATGCAATGAACAAATTTTTAAGAAGTCTTTAAAAAGCTCTTGTTTTGCAATGGATTAGCTCGAATAACAATAGTTGCATTCTAGAGTCATACATGTATTAAATAAAAAATCAGGGTTTAAGGCGGGAGCACCGTCAAAGTAGGAGGTTATTATGCCGAAACCAGTAACGAACCAAAAAAAAAAGTAAAGTAAGTTTAATATTTAACTTTCTAAAGAAGATTTCTAGACGAGTTTCAGTGTCAGTCGGATGTACAATGTTGCTGTCTACAGTGGACAGCTATAACTTACATTTGGCGATTACATTAGACAATTTAAAAATTATATACGTCAATTAAAGTCAACAACTGTATTTACAACTAAAAATTCTTAATATTTGTGATAAATTTTTAGGTTACCACTCTTTTAAAGTTATTTATTCAATATATTTTACATCTTAGTAAAACATATTAATATTTTAGCATATGGTTAAATAAAAGAAAAATAAAACAAAATTAAAGATATTGAAACCTACTAAAAAAGTGATGAAACCGCACTAGTAGTTTTTATTTTTTTCTTTATTAATCTCAAAAGTCTTTATGCCATACCTAAAAATTATTTTGATTATTTTTCTTTTACAAACTGAGGTATTTCCAATGGTTTCCGGTATATTTAAGCTTCAAGTTTTTTTGTTCACAGTTAAAATGGATGATCAAGTTTTTGCTTATAAAAAGGAAATCAACTACTTGCAGTGTTAGAGTTTCCAACGAAAGTTTTAAAGTTCATTTGATATTCTTTCTATTACACTTTTAGTTAAGGCTACACTTTATGTTTTTTATGAGATGTTTTTCATTTAAACTTAAAGTTAATCGATTTTATTAAAAAGCGAGGAAGATTATAGTTGCCCTTGTCAACTTTTAGATACCCGTGCATACCCACTATGATGTATACAATAAAATAAACCGTTATTTATTTCCCTTAAGCTATTATATAATATATATTACAAAAAAATATTTAAAAAAGTGAAATAGTTAAAAAAATTTAACTCATCATCCCATAAAAAACAAACAAAAAAAAACCGTAAAAAAAACAAAAAAAATCAAATAAAAAAAAAAAATTTGAATTCATTATCCCATAATTTTTGCTTAAAACAAAAAAAAAATAAAAAAAAAAATTCAAAAAAAAAAAAAAAATCCCCCACCCTAAAAGTTGGTCCGAGTGATGTCCAACTTTTCCAAGTAACTTGCCCTATTACTTAACCTGCCCAATTTTAATTTTAACCTCGTAGCTTCATTAGATTAAAAGTTATTGAATCGAAAACTTTGTATGGCAGCTGCCCGATAATGGGGCTGTTACATTTTGAAACTTCATATAAGTGCTCGATTCATTATAAAACTTACCGTGCGTAATTTTCATCCTCGTAGTATAATTAATATTGAAGAAATTCATATTGGTGCAAAGAAGTTGTATGGCAGCCCCGCGAAAATGGGGCCGTAATATTTTGAAACTTCATATAAGTGTCGGAGTCGTTATAAAACTAACCGTGTGTAATTTTCATCCTCATAGTATAATTAGTATTGAAGAAATTCATATTGGTGCAAAAAAGTTGTATGGTAGCTCCCCGAAGCCTTGGTCTGATTTTAACCAAAAACAGTAAGGAACCTAGAAATTATCTAAAAATTACTTTGTGTGAATTTCAAAACTCTAGCCCTTTTAGTTTTTGAGTTATCGTGCTGACACACGGACGGACGGAGGGACGGACGGACGGACGGACAGACACACATAGCTAGATCGATTTACTTTTCGATGCTGATCCGATACGTACCCGTGGCACTATATCTAGCTCGTCTAGATCGATGCGTTACAAACGGAGGAGCAATTTTAATATACCCGATGTCATATATGTATGCACGGGTATAAAAAAATAACGGTATAACCTCAAAAAATATAAATTTGAGGTTGCATATCGATTAACAATCCCTGCATTACAAATATGGTTTTTAAAAATTGTAGAATTAAAATGAAATCTCTTGAGGAACAAATAACGTGTTTTTTTGCTGAAACTGACTCAAAAGGCAATCTGATAAAAGCGGCATGCACTGCCATCCGGAGCTAAATGTTTTTTAATTTTATAAGCAAAACTTTGAGTATTTGTTTTTAATGTAAAGAAAAATTTAGTTTCTGTAGCTTGTAAATCGATGAAAATGCAATCCAGATATCTATAGAACACCTAAACATTATTTAAATTAATTTTAATTAACCTCCCAAATCATTCCTAGAAACTTTCTATACAGGACACTTTGTATTAAAAAAAAAATAGAAACAAGTAAAAGTACTAATAATTAATTGTATAAATTTATATATTGTTATTATTAGTTAAATAAAATATTGTATATATGTAGTTATTATTGAATATATAAAAACAAAATATATAGAGAAAATTTTAATAAATAAATAATTTATAATAAAAATAATTAATCTTTCTTTAAAAAAAAGTATTTACAACAACAACCAAGTACAATATTAATTAAAGGCCAGGATCAAGTAAAATAAAACTAGCTTTATAGGTAAGGTAATAAACAATAGGTTTGGTAATTTATTAAAACGATCTGGGTCGTTTTATACTTTTTAGCACATTTTCAAAAAATTTTGTAAAAATGTGCCTATATAGCTTCACTCTGTCCGTTCGTCCGTCCGTATGTTTACAAAAACTTTTACACCGTTTGAAATAGAGTAAAGAAATTTTAACCATGAGTAGTTTTTGCAAAAAAATAATTTCGTAGAAGAATTTTTTTCTGTAGCCCCACCTGCTACGAGGCTACAGCGTCCAAAGTTGGAAAAAGCCCTATATTTAAATTGTTATAACAAGAGTTCTGTTAGATATATTTTCAATCTGAAAATCGCAAACGATAGCTGGTTTCATAAATTTTATTAATTTTTAAAAGGCAAATGTTTAGGGTTGCCATACGGTACTAAAATTTATCATTATATAAAACTCAATTTTTGTAAAATATTTGGTCCCGTGTATCTCCTAAACGGTTTAAGATAGGGTTTTGCAATTTTGGGAGAAGTTAGATCCTTAAAAATAAGTAGGAGTCGGTTAACAAAATTTTTTTGTCAAAGCTCCTGTTTAGGAGCTATAAAGGCTCGAAAATTGAAATTTTGCTCTTTTTAAGCACCTGTAACTTGAATATCTGTCCAATTTTTTTTTTTTTAATATACAAAATTTAAAGGTCCAACATTATATTTTAACATATGTTAAAGGTTTTTCTTAAATTTAAAAGCGGTTCCTTAAACTGAAGAAAGTGTCTCTCAGTTTTACCTATTTTTGCTTAGATTGTATAATTCTAAGTTAAATTCCAAATTTTTATTCACAATTTAATTCCTAGAACGTAAAAAAATGGAGGGGGAGGGGAGGGGTGGTGGGAAGTAAGATGAAGTTAGGTCCTTGAGAAACTTGGCAATCTTCCCCATTGAAGGGCTATAACAACTTTAAAATAAAAACTTTACTGTTAGCTGTAAATTTTATAAGTAAGCAGTAAATTTTATAAGTAAGCAGTAACTATTTCCAAGTAAATATTTCCAAAGTTAAACTGAGTATGTAATACAATATAATTTTGAAAATGTGCTTTTTTAAAAACACTTGGTTTTTTTTCATCACTTGCTTTTTGATAATTTTTATTTTTTTAAGGTTTAAAATAAGAAAGTCTATGTGAATGTAAAGGAAAATACATACAAGGTTTACTTAATTAATCATTTAAAATTACGTATGATGCGAATAAATCTTTCAAATGTTTAAATTATTTGATTTACTACCAAAATGATGGGAAAGATGATTAATTTGGTTATTATGTTAGAAATAATGAACAGAAGGGGCTAGAAATGAATAGAGAAACATAGAAATGAAATTTTTGTTTTTGCATTATTTTTATTTTTTTTTAAATATTTTAATTAATAAAAAAAATTTTCTAATAAAATATGAATAGTTCTTTTTATTTAAAAATAATTTGAAAATAAAAAAAATGACAAAAGGAAAAGGGGGTAAAGAATGCTAAGTTTAGAGACATCTATTGATCTTAAAGTAAAACTGTCATCTTGAAATATAAAGTTACTGATTACACCGATGCTGAGCCACCACTTTTTAGTTGGCCATCTATTAATATGAAGTACTTATGTATCTTATCTAAGTTTATCTTATATGCTTATATCATAATAATGTAATAATAAAAGTCTTTAAAAATTTTAAAATAATTTATTCAAAATTCACAAAACGTAAAATTTTTTTTAAATTTAAAAAAATAAATATTTTAAAGTTATCTCTTTTCCTCCTAAGTCAATTAAATGAAAAAAAAATATGGATATGTACATGACAAAACGATTTTGTAGACAAGCCATCGCTCTCCTTTTTTCAGAATATCAAATTTTGACATTTCATAGTTTTAATAAATGTACTCTTTGCTTTACAGTCTTTACAGATATTTTTAGTGTTGGTATTGGACGTTAAAAGCGCTGCGTTCAAAAAGTAAAAAATTTAATTTTGTTTTAATATTTTATAAAGCTTTAAAAAATGTTTCGAAAATAAAATCGAAAATATATTGGATTATTTTGACAATTTAAACTAAAGATAAATAGAGTAAAAAATTTCTGATACAACAAACAAACTTGAGTCATTGCTCCAGTTCTAAATACTAAACAATAAATCTGAGCTAACTAAGAGAAAAAAAGTCTACAATATTAATTCAATTTTTGGCCAGTAGAGTGTCGATAAAAATAATTTACGTAAATGTTAATCTAAAGTTTCGTAAATTAATTTGCACAAGAAAGAAAAATGGCTTATTATATTTCGTATGAAGAATAGGTAGGCATTTGTTGTTGTCGTGTATTTCTCAATGATTTTTTTTTCGGTATTACATTTCACAATTTTTTTTAAATAATAATATTATTTTTTATTGTAAAATGCACTAAACTAAATGAACAATTCTTTTTGAAAGCAAATAATAACGATTATTTTAATAAATGTAGAAAATTTGGAGAGCAAAAATTAATTCAATTTCAATTAGCATAAACTTTAGAATAATCTAATATTTTATGTGATTGATATTATTGTAGACTAACTACCCTTCTCTACAAATGATAATTATTTCCAGTTAGCGCAGTTTTCTGTTTGACTGTAGCTTATTGAATTAACTACTGCTATATATTATGTATACAATAAATTTTTGAATGTGTATATCAGCTTTAGAATTTAAGATTTAATTCCTTTCTCTTATATTGTCTGTCCATATAAAGAATTGCAAAAGGATTTTTTTTGCGGCTTTCTTTTTAGTCAAAGCAGTATTTCGTAAAATCGAACAAAATTTGGACCCAAAATTTTTTTTGACCAGCTGATGGACGCATGGGTTAACAAATTCCAAAACTGCTAACAGTGTCTACTCAATTCTCAAGGAGCATCACGTTACAAAATTTGAAGTCAATCGGTCAAACCGTTTTCATTTTAGAACAAAAAAATTTAAACACTTGCACCACAGCCCCAACTTGGCGGTCCGTTAGAGCAAAATTTTTGGACCACGATTACTTTCCGTACCCAAAAAACCCTATATACAAATTTTCATGCTGGGCAGTTTAGGAGTCTATTCGTAACATACAAACAAACAAACAAATTTTTGCTTTTATATATATAGATAGATAGATATATCGTCCCCTATCAAAGCATATTGTAACAGTCCATTATCATATTATAAGGAAAAGGATGGACGGCGAATGACTTTCTGCGGCGGAAACAGCTATTAATGTCAAATATGTTTTTAATAAAAAAATTTTATTCGAAGCAGTGGCGAAATTTTAATTGTATTGTCAGTATTGTTGTCAACATAAAAAAGTTGTTAAGAATGTAAAAATTTTATGCCAGATGTTAGTGGGTTAGAGAAGTCAACCAAAACCGTAGTGAAGATGATCTTTATCATAAATAGATGAATGCTGTTTCACTTCCTCTATTAATTTTTGGTTAATCGAAAACATTTTATTAATTTAAATATTTCAAACTGATTAACTAAATAAAATAAAATAAAATAATTCTCATTCAACTTATTTTTTAACTAACAAAAACTTCTTTGTTCCTAATTTTGAATATATTGAAAATAAATTTTAATTTATTTGTTTGACAGTTGGGTTAGTTAAAATACAAAACACCTAAATTCCACGACGGCGGAATCTAAGTACATAAACTTTTCAACGGGACGGTAAAATTTCATTCTTGTTGCACTCTTATTGAAATACATGTTTTTTAAACCATATTTGTCATTTCGCCGCGGAATTACGCTGCTGTTGTTTTTGAAGCATAAAAAGCAGCTCTGTGCAAAGATGGTCTTAAACATATGTTTAAAATAAAAAAACATCAAATGAATTGAAATATCAAAAAGCTTTATTTTCTTTGTTTTTTTTTTTAATTTATGAAATTAGAAGAAAAAGCTTACAGATATTTCATTTGTAAACATTTCTCTTTATTTTGTTTTTCGTCCTTTTTATTTTCTCTTTCTTCCTTTCACTTTATTTGTATTAAAGTGTATGCATATATGTGTGGGCATTTATTTTTTATAATATTCTATTTTTATATTATTTCTCAGTCGAGTTAAGTCGTCTTACCGTTACACATTGGATTACTTTCTACCATAACGCAATACAATTTTAAAATCGTGAATATAAAGTACATAAGTACATATATACATATATATATATATATGTATATATAAAAATAAAACAAGAAGAACAAAATAAACAAACGATATATTATATAATTATATAAATATATATAATCATTTATATAATATATAAAGTGTTTATATAGATTTATATGTAGGTACATAATAATAGTATTATTGTTTACGTTGATTTTTCTTTGATCTTTGAAAAGCGGTACATAATTTCCATCGCTCAAAATTGTACCGTTATAAATTAAAAATATAACAAAAAATAAAATTTCTATGGAAAATTGAAGTGAAAGAAGAAAAGTGAAAATTGAAAAATATTAAAGTTTTATCATTTATGATATGATATGTAATCTCAATATATAATATTATCTTATTTAATACATAATTTATATTAGTCAATATTAATCAAGTGAAATAATAGTGTTTTTAATATAATATATAAAATTGTGTATTCTTAGTGCATATAATTTAATTATCTAATTATTTAATTATTAAATTAAAATAAATAAAAAAAAGAAATTAGTTCGAAATAAATGTGGTTCAGAGATTGTGTTAATGAATTTAATGAATTATTTCGACCTTGAATTGAGTTATGAGTTTAAATTTTCCCAGTATTGAGAAGATTTTATTTCAAACAGCTGATTGATTGTTGCTCTATTCTATATTAAGATATCTGAAAATGAGAAGTTAACTTTGTTGTATGCAAATATTATAATATATGATTCAGACTTCGCAGACTATGATCCAATATTAGTTTTTTATATTATTCAAATCCGTTTTTTATATTTAAACATTTTATTGATGTCCAGGTCCCGTTTAATAACTGTAATAAGTAAAAGAGAATATATTGATTAACTTTTCTTAAGTTAATTCTTATATGACATAATGTTACATACATGCTTATTGGAATTTGTGTTTTTGCAGATTTATACCTATATGTTAAGATGACGAAATAACCAAATTTTATTAGACATTGATATATGTATATATATAGTTGTTTTTTTATTTTATATTGATTATATACATTCCTACAGATATGCATGATTTTATGCATCCGTTTATGCATTTGATAATGAATTTCCTAAAATTATTTATATTTATTTAGTTATATGGCTTTGAAAATCATTATTTAGTAATTTTCTAAAATGATTAATTGAAATAATCCAAAATATATTCGACTTATTCGGCATGCAAAGTAAGAGAAAAGTAATAGCTATAAATTTTTATTAAAAACGTCTTAGAACTAGTTAAAGAAAATTATTTGTGTCGTAATTTGAATTCAAATCTTTATAGAAATTCCTTTTTATAAATTAAGGATTTAAATAGAGTGAGGATGTAAATAATATTATTTTAGATTTATTAAATTAATTGGGAAAATGTAAAAGGATTATCTTATAGTGTCCTTCAAACCTCTAGTTTGCATAAGTATATTTTAATTATTATTTGATTTAATAAATTTATTAACTTGTACCATATAATGATATTTGTATTGATAATATTCCGGAATTACGAGATTATCATATTATTAAATTAATTATGATTTATAGTTTGGTTGATTTAAAAATTAAAAATTTTGAGTTACGACATTCTCATTTTCACTAATTCAATATTATCTAATATTAATGTCAAAAAATTGACGCAATCAACTAAACCATTAATTAAAAAAATTTAAAAATTTAATTAAAAATTAAAAATGTGTTAATGTGTAAAATATGTTATTATATATTGTATAAAGTGATTAAAAATAAATCAAAATATATTAATAAATATTTTAATAATTAATTATTTTTGTTTTTAAATAAATTTTTTTTAATATAATTAATTTTTAGAAAAAATTTAAATTTTAATAATATTGAAGAATATAGAAAAATAATCAAAATATAGCCAATTTTTTTTTATTTTAAAAATATATACTAAATTTTTATATATAATTTATTTTTTATAAAGTTTTTTAAATATTTTGGAGTCAATTTGAAAATTATTAAGGTAAGTTGAATTTTTTCTTTTAAATTTTTTTTAAAACATATATAAGGGAAATAAATGGTAAACATATACAGGTTCCTTATATACCACTTTTTAGGGAATAATGTGCGTACAAAACGTACGGGTGTTATTTTGTGGGCCTAACAGTTTTGAAGATGAGAGGCCTTAAACAAGAATTAGGTAATGCGATTTTTTTGTTTGATTAAAATACCCATAACCTTTGCTACGACTAAGTTTATTATAATTCTGAAAAATAATTTTACAAGTAGGAAAAAGTAACTTTTCTGAATTAATTTAATTCCCCGAAATCTCCAAATCTCTATATTTAATATTTATATTTCTTTCTTATAGAAATCCCTATATTTTTATACCCGTATGACTATATAGCCCAAGGGTATAATAAATTTGCCATTACGTTTGTGACGCAGAGAAGGAGGGGGGGGGGGGTAGATATAGACTCAAGTGTATGGATCGGATCAGAATCGAAAAATAAATCGATTTAGCTATGTATGTCCGTCCGTCTGTCCGTCCGTCCGTCCGTCATCACGATAACTCAAAAAGTAAAGGAGCTAGGATTATGAAATTTTTACAAATTCGTTTTTATGCAAAAAACGGAATCTAGTTTGAAATTCAGCCATTTTGGTCCACGGGTTCGAGTACCTGTCATACAACTTATAATTTTATATGAGCATTACTCTATACCTATGGAAGCTGCGTGTCTGAAATTTTGCCAAAAGTAGTTTAGTATAATAGCCAAAGTTACTGCAAAATTTGGTTGGTCTACTGCAGAGGGTTCGAGTAGCTGCCATACAACTCCTTCTTTTATATGAGCTTTACACTACACCTGATGAAGCTGGGTGTCTGAAATTTTTCAAAAAACAGTTTAGTGTAATGGCCAAAGTTACTGCAAAATTTGGTTGGTCTACTGCAAAGGGTTCTAGTTGCTGCCATACAACTCCTTCTTTTATATGAGCATTACTTTACACCTAATAAAGCTGAATGTTTGAAATGTTGCTAAAAGTAATTAACCGGATGATATAATGTATATGTTACGGTCATACGGGTATCCCAGAGTTGACACAGTCTACTCTACTACACTCTTCCTCGTTAATATATAAATTTGTATTAAAATATTTAATACCTATATTTTATAGCTTTTACTCTTCAATGTTATCAAGTTTTAAATTAACATTTTTTTAAACTTTTGATAGAAGGAAATGCTCCTTTTGATAATGGCCAAATATGAAACATTTTTATGTGCCGAAAGTTTCAAATAGCCATTTTCTTAAGCTTTAGTTTAGTTCATTGTATGGTATATGGTATAAAATGTTAAATTATCTTTTACCCCGTGGCCCTAACATTTATAGCCTTATAATTTTCTAAGAGAATGTTCTTGTAAGAGTTGTACCGGAGTGGGATAATTCTTATAAGCAAAAATCTTTAAACTTGACTTAAAGAGCACACGTGGTTAATTTTATGTTAACACCATATGCCTAAAAATACTGTCACATAAGACTGTCAAAACTAAAAATTTCATATTTATTATTTGTTATACCCGTATGACTATATAGTCCAAGGGTATAATAAATTTGCCATTACGTTTGTAACGCAGAGAAGGAGGGGGGGTAGATATAGACTCAAGTGTATGGATCGGATCAGAATCGAAAAATAAATCGATTTAGCTATGTATGTCCGTCCGTCTGTCCGTCCGTCCGTCCGTCATCACGATAACTCAAAAAGTAAAGGAGCTAGGATTATGAAATTTTCACAAATTCGTTTTTATGCAAAAAACGGAATCGAGTTTGAAATTCAGCCATTTTGGTCCACGGGTTCGAGTACCTGCCATACAACTTATAATTTTATATGAGCATTACTCTATACCTATGGAAGCTGCGTGTCTGAAATTTTGCCAAAAGTAGTTTAGTGTAATGGCCAAAGTTACTGCAAAATTTAGTTGGTCTACTGCTGAGGGTTCGAGTAGCTGCCATACAACTCCTTTTTTTATATGAGGATTACACTACACCAAATGAAGCTGGGTGTCTAAAATTTTACCAAAAATAGTTTAGTGTAATGGCCAAAGTTACTGCAAAATTTGGTTGGTCTACTGCAAAGGGTTCTAGTTGCTGCCATACAACTCCTTCTTTTATATGAGCATTACTCTACACCTAATAAAGCTGAATTTTTCAAAATTTTGCCAAAAGTAATTAACCGGATGATATTATGTATATGTTACGGTCATACGGGTATCCCAGAGTTGACACAGTCTACTCTACACTCTTCCTCGTTTTTTTCTGAGTTCACTAAATTTGATCTAAATTCAGTAAATTAGTATTTTATTAATATTAAGAATAAGAATAATTTTTTTAATTGTAACCTTTATAATGTACCTTTAATTTAAATATCCTATTAAAACCTTGATAAGTTTTAGTATCAATTTTAATTAAATTAAAATTTTTAATTAAATAAAATTAATTTTTAAAATGATGTGAGTTCATCCCTTACAAAAAACTTAAAGAACGAGGAAGATTATAGTTGCCCTTGTCAACTTTTAGATACCCGTGCATACCCACTATGGTGTATAAAATAAACCGTAATTTACTTCCCTTATACATTTAACTCATTACTCCATAATTTTGACGTAAAAAAAAAATAAAAAAAAAATTAACAAAAAAAAAAAAAATCACAAAACAAAAACAAAATTTTCATTCATTGTCCCATAACTTTAGCTTAAAAAAAAAACAAAAAAAAAAAAAATTGGCCCACTCTAAAAGTCCGAAGGTCCGAGTGATGTCCAACTTTGCCAAGTAACTTGCCCTATTAATTTATCTGCCCAATTTTAATTTTAACCTTGTAGCTTCATTAGATTCAAAGTTATTGAATTGAAAACTTTGTATGGCAGCCCCCCGAAAATGGGGCCCTAACATTTTGAAACTTCATATAAGTGCTCGATTCATTATATAACTAACCGTGTGTAATTTTCAGCCTCGTAGTACAATTAGTTTTGAAGAAATTCATATTGGTGCAAAGAAGTTGTATGGCAGCCCCCCGAAAATGGGGCCCTAACATTTTGAAACTTCATATAAGTGCTCGATTCATTATATAACTAACCGTGTAATTTTCAGCCTCGTAGTATAATTAGTTTTGAAGAAATTCATATTGGTGCAAAGAAGTTGTATGGCAGCCCCCCGAAAATGGGGCCCTAACATTTTGAAACTTCATATAAGTGCTCGATTCATTATATAACTAATCGTGTGTAATTTTCATCCGCGTAGTATAATTAGTTTTGAAGAAATTCATATTGGTGCAAAGAAGTTGTATGGCAGCCCCCCGAAAATGGGGCCCTAACATTTTGAAACTTCATATAAGTGCCGGAGTCATTATAAAACTAACCGTGTGTAATTTTCATCCTCGTAGTATAAATAGTTTTGAAGAAATTCATATTGGTGCAAAAAAGTTGTATGGCAGCTCCCCGAAGCCTTGGTCCGATTTTAACCAAAAACAATAGGGAACCTAGAAATTGTCTAAAAATGACTTTGTGTGAAATTCAAGACTCTAGCCCTTTTAGTTTTTGAGTTATCGTGCTGACGGACGGACGGACGGACGGACGGACGGACGGACGGACGGACGGACACACATAGCTAGATCGATTCACTTTTCGATGCTGATTCGATACGTACCCTTGACACTATATCTAGCTCGTCTAGATCGATGCGTTACAAACGGAGGAGTAATTTTAATATACCCGATGTTCATATATGTATGCACGGGTATAAAAAGGAAAAAGTTATTAAAACTGTTCTTTATGTTTAAAATTTTAATATTCAGTCCTAAAAATTTAACTTAAAATAAATTTTAAATACTCGTATATTATATAATAACTTATAATTAGTTTAAATTCAAAAGTTGACAAAAGCTTAGGTGTTGGAAAAGAAAAAAATATATTTTTTGACAACGGGCTGACATTTAAATTTTTGAAATGGGTTAATAAAAATGTTTTTACTGTGACGCTAACTGAACAAAATTTTTTTTTTAATTTTATTTTTTAAATTTCTTTGAATAATTAAAAATTAAACAAAATTTATGCTATTAACTTTAATAAATTTGAGAAAAAATGCCATACATACATAATTTAAAATTTGAACTTTTAAAAATACAATTACATAAACATATGTTTGTTTTTGATATATTGTCATTTCCATTTTAAGAAGGAGTTCATAATTGGCGTTGTTTTTTAAAATCTGAGCAGATAAGAACTGTCAAAAAAAAATTGGTTTTTGTTTTTTTTAGCTCAGAGCTTGTGGATAATGTTTATACCCGTATGACTGTAGGTCAAAGGGTATAATAAATTTGCAATTACGTCTGTGACGTAGACAAAATAGGGGGGGGGTGGGGGGGGGGGGTAAGATATAAACTCAAGTGTATGGATCGGATCAGAATCGAGAAAAAAATCGATTTAGCTATGTATGTCCGTCTGCACGATAACTCAAAAACTAAAGCAGCTAGGATCTTGAAATTTCGCAACTTCGTTTTTTTGCGATAGCCGTCATCGCTTTTTAAATTTAGCCATTTTGGTCCATATGGTCGGGTAGCTGCCATACAACCACTTTTTTTATATGAGCATTACTCTGTACCTATTAAAGCTGGGTGTCTGAAATTTTGCCAAAAATAATTTAGTGTAATGACCAAAGTTACTGCAAAATTTGGTTGGTCTACTGCAGAGTTTTTGAGTATCTGCCATACAACTCCTTCTTTTATATGAGCATTACACTACACCTAATAAAGCTGGTATGTTTGAAATTTTGCCAAAAGTATTTAATGTTTATAATAATAATTATATAATGTTTATATAACAATCATACGGGTATCCCAGAGTAGAGACAGTCTACTCTACTACACTCTTCCTCGTTTTTTTTTAATCAGAGCGCGCTCAGAGCGTGCTTTACATGATCAGTTCAAATATTTCGAGTACGGCAGAGCAAAATAAAATACAAAGACATTTTGACATTTGTTTAAGATTGTATACTTGTAAAATAAAAATGTTTTGTTTATTTTAGGTTATAAATTTTTAATTTAATTTTAATAATTTTTTTTAAATTTTTGACAATTTAAGGCGTAACTAAAATAAAAATGACAGTTTTTTCAAATTGTGTTTTTTTACGGTCCTTAAAAACATTAGGTGTATTTGTTAGTGAGTTCTTGAACTATCAAGAACAACCTAGAACAGAAAAGGACAGGTTTTGGCGTTAATAAGTTTTAGAAAATTGTAATTTAGAAATTTACCTAGTTTTGTGTTCATTAGTTGTTTTAACCTGTTCGAATTTGCTCTTTTCTGTGTTTTTTTTTCAGGTAATGGCGATAGAGAATTTTAAGAAAAGTGGAAAGTGAATAATTTTATAATGTAAATTTTAAAACATTAAACATTTTTACAAAAGTTAAAAAAAAAATTTAAAAAATAAAAAAAAATTTGAAAATTTAATAAAATAGATAAACGATTATTTGTCAATTTTGAAAACTGAAAATGTAGAATAGAAAAGTACAAAAATTGATTCATTTGTGCTTAAATTCTAGGTTGTCCTAAAGTGTTTACAATCCTATCCGGTTCTGTTCTGAAAACCAATAAACAAACCTATTGCAAATTGAAATTTTGATTAAAAATTTAGTGAACAAAGCATTTTAAAAAGTTTTAAATAAAAGATTATAACATAGAAATTGTTGAAGTCTTCTAAATGTTTATGTTCTAATTGCTTAAGTAGTGCTTACACGTTTTGTAATAAATTCGACACAGATTAATGCAGACTAATAAAAGTGATAAGGAAACTTTAGAGTTAAAAATTTATTTATTGATTACTTTATGCTGCAAATTATCAAATTATGAAAGTTTTGAAGTTTCTCAAGTTTTCATAGTTGTTAAAGTCTCTAAATATTCGAATAATAAATCTAAATTTTGCCAAATGCACAAATACCAAGGCTTGATTTGTGTCTTCTTCAAAACTTGACTGATGAAAAGTGAAAGATGTTAACAAGCGGGTTCTCTAATCTCTATTAAATATTTAATATATAAATTTAACAATTTTTTAAGATATATATTTTGAAATGACTTTCCTACTTCTTTTAAGACTTCAAAACTTTTCAAAATTTTTAAATTGGAACATTAATATGGTTCACATATGGAGTACATTGTGCATTCTTATATTTCAGATGAAACTCATTGGAAATCATTGGAATTTCGCAATTGAATGTAGACAATGTTTTTAAATGCCTACTTTCATGGCTTCCCAAGACCAATTAGGTAGTGCGGCCCATAAAAATTATAAAATTCAAACGTGGAGAAGCTGCACATCGTGTTTATCCAATGACATAGAAAAATAAATTTTGTCTCTGGTAAGATGAATTGTATATCGAAACTAAATTCAAGAATATATGTTACATAATAAATTTGTTTTTAAATTTCAATAGAACTTTAAATAAAATGCAATAGATGACAGATGAACATAATCTTATTTGACTTTCGATTAGTTAATTATCAATTTTGCATTTTTCGATCACTAATAATTTTTATATTCGGAAACTTTGAGATATAAAGTACCGTTATGTGGTGACGTCATCTTGATAGCTCACAACCCCTCAGCGGAAGTATACCCTAATTCTACTTTATTTTTCGTTTTAAACATCATTTGATTTTTATAATTTTCAGTTTTATTTTTCCACTTGGTCTCGTCCCTTTTGTTCTTTGTTTTTTTTTTTTATAAATAACCTAAAAAAAAACTGAAAATAGCCTAGAATTTTTTCTATGGTGTTACAAAACAAAAATTCTTTTATAATTTTACTTAAAAGTTTTACATATAAAATTTTTACTTGTGGTCTTTCATGACCAAAGAAGTTAAACCATTTTACATTTTGGTATCATGTACTTTGTAGTCATCATTCATATTTTTTTAAGAAAGTTTTTGTTTTAATGGTTTCTAGTGGATCTCGTTATATTTAATAGATTTATATGAAACATGTGAAAATTGAATAATGCTATAATTAAAAAACAACAGATAAAATAAAATTTGGGTTCTATATATTGTGAAATGTTTCAGCTTCCATACAAACTCTTCCACTAACTATAACTATTTTCTTCACAATCAACTCGTTACTATAGTGACTTTGGTCGTGCATAATCGGAGGAATTTTAAAAAATCTTTAAAATATCATAGTTAAACTACTTGCGAGCAAGACTAATTCAACAGCAAGGTGAATTTTTTTGGTCAAAGCAGTTCTTCAATCCCTCTATCATCAAATATAATTCAAATATATTAGGTAGTTTTCGAATGAATTTAGTCCAAACAAATGCTTAAAATTCGATTTTTGTAACTTATTATGGATTGATCCAAATTGTCTTCAACTATGTTTTTTTACTTCTCTACATTCAGGTCTAATGGTGGCGAACCTTTTTTTTTCAAGAAATAATGCATGGCCGAGTCTTGTTGTTATCCTTATTATAGTTAAGCATTTACTATAAATTTTATATTATTTCATTTCATTTAATATTGTGACGACCCTTGTTGCAAACTCCCTTTTAGTAAATTATTGGGACTTAATTTTGTTTCCAACCTAAAAACCCCTCCTTCTGGGTTTAAAAAACCTGATTTTAAAAATAGGATTTTAATAATCAGAATTTTGATAAAACAGGGTTATAATAAACCGGCTTTCGATAGGCTATACTGAAAACTTATTGTTTCTGGTTTACTTGAACAAGTTTTAGCAACTCAAAAAAAAAAACGTCTAGACTACTTATCAGTAAGATCGTTTTATCGATCCTGTGGATATTTCTAGACAGTTCTAGTTACAATTATTAAACAATTATAAAATAAATACACAGTTTGATAGTTGTTGGGAATAATTCATATCCTAATTTTTAAAAAATAAACTATCAAAAGTTAAAAGCAGCACAAAATATTTCTTAAAACTTAAAGATTTAAAACTAATTTAACTTTAATACATTGTTTGAAAATAATATTATAACATTATATATCAGATAATTATATTTATATTAAAAATTTTTTTTATATTTCTTATTTTCCAGGATATAAAACAAAATGTCTGCTCGATCCTTTTTAATAAGTATTGGATTATTAATGATTTGCCTTCATCAACTTTCAGGAATAGTCAATGGATTGCCATATCAACTTGATCTTAAAAATTTGTTTGGTAAATATATATATTATAACAATATAATATTTATATTACTTTGTATATTGTATATCCTTCAAAATAAATAGGGTTATATTATAAGTGTGTACATAAATATTATGAGAGATTTGGTTAATCCTTTTTAATAATTCATATTATAATTTTAAAATATTATTCTTGTTGATTTTGTTTAGTAAATTCGAAGAATATACATTTATTTATTTATTTATTTATTTGAATATTACGCATTACAATAACTACGCAATATTGTTAAAGCCCTCGGCTGCCAGGGCCATTGTGGGCTGATTCTAATTAATCTTTCAATTTTTTATATCTTATTTAAATTTAAAACTTAAAACTATTTTTATAATTATTTTAATTAACCAATATGCTTATTTACAGTTACATATTTACTTTACAGTTATATACTTACATTACATTATTATTACTTACTTATTTACAATATTGAAAATATTTTTTTGATTTCATAACTAATCCTTATGTATAATTTAATTTAAACATTCAAAAAATTTTAATCTTGTAATTCTTGTTTTTATATAATATGCAATAATATTGATATTACATTTTTATGTCGTTTTAGTTTTCCATTTTTAGCACATTTTCAAAAAATTTTGTAAAAATGTGCCTATATAGCTTCACTCTGTCCGTCCGTCTGTCCGTCCGTCCGTCCGTCCGTCCGTCCGTATGTTTACAAAAACTTTTACACCGTTTGAAATAGAGAAAAGAAATTTTAACCATGGGTAGGTTTTGCAAAAAAAAATAAATTCGTAGAAGAATTTTTTTCTGTAGCCCCACTTGCTACGGGGCTACAGCCCCCCAAAGTTGGGAAAAGCCCTATATTTAAATTGTTATAACAAGGGTTCTGTTAGATATATTTTCAATCTGAAAACGGCAAACGATAGGTGGTTTCATAAACTTTATAAATTTTTAAAAGGCAAATGTTTAGGGTTGTCATACGGTAGTAAAATTTAACATTACACAAAACTCAATTTTTGCAAAATTTTTGGCCACACATATCTTCTGAAAGGTTCAAAATAAGGTCTTGAAATATTGGGAGAAGTTAGATACTCAGAAATTAGTAGGAGTCGGTTAACAAAATTTTTTTGTCAAGCTTCCTGTTTAGAAGCTATAAGGGCTCGAAAATTGCAATATTGCTATTTTTTAGCACCTGTAACTTGAATACCTGTCCAATTTTTTTTTTTTAATATACAAAATTTAAAGGTCCAACATTATATTTTAACATATGTAAAAAGTTTTTCTTAAATTTTAAAAGCGTTTCCTTAAATTGAAGAAAGTGTCTCTCAGTTTTACCTATTTTTGCTTAGATTGTATAATTCTAATTAAAATTCCAAATTTTTATTCACAATTTAATTCCTAGAACCTAAAAAAATGGAGAGGGAGGGAAAGAGTGTGGGAAGTAAGATGAAGTTAGATCCTTGAGAAACTTGGTGACCTTCTCTATTGAAGGGCTATAACAACTTTAAAATAAAAACTTTACTGTTAGCAGTAAATTTTATAAGTAAGCCGTAACTATTTTCAAGTAAATATTTCCAAAGTTAAACTCTATCTATGTAATACAATATAATTTTGAAAATGTGCTTTTTTAAAAACCCTTGGTTTTTTTTCATCACTTGTTAATTTTAACTTTTAAGAATTTGCTTTTTCTTCTCTTTATACCCGTATGACTATATAGTCAAAGGGTATAATAAATTTGCCATTACGTTTGTGACGCAGAGAAGGAGGGGGGGGGGGGGTAGATATAGACTCAAGTTTATGGATCGGATCAGAATCAAAAAAAAATTCGATTTAGCTATGTACGTCCGTCCGTCCGTCCGCACGATAACTCAAAAACTAAAGGGGCTAGGATCTTGAAATTTTCGCAAATTCGTTTTTTTGCAATAGCCGTCATCGCTATTTAAATCCAGCCATTTTGGTCCATGGGTTCGGGTGGCTGCCATACAACTTCTTTTTTTATATGAGTATTACTCTGTACCTATTACAGCTACGTGTCTGAAATTTTGGCAAAAGTAGTTTAGTTTTATGGCCAAAGTTTCTGCAAAATTTGGTTGGTCTACTGCAGAGGGTTCGAGTAGCTGCCATACAACTCCTTCTTTTATATGAACATTATATTTCACCTAATAAAGCTGGTATGTTTGAAATTTTGCCAAAAGTAATTAATGTTTATAATAATAATGATATAATGTTTATATAACGGTCATACGGATATCCCAGAGTTGACACAGTCTGCTCTACTACACTCTTCCTCGTTATACCCGTATGACTATATAGTCAAAGGGTATAATAAATTTGCCATTACGTTTGTGACGCAGAGAAGGAGGGGGGGTAGATATAGACTCAAGTGTATGGATCGGATCAGAATCGAAAAATAAGTCGATTTAGCTATGTATGTCCGTCCGTCTGTCCGTCCGTCTGTCCGTCCGTCCGTCCACGATAACTCACGATAACTCAAACTCAAACTCACGATAACTCAAAAACTAAAAAAGCTAGGATCTTGAAATTTTCGCAAATTAGTTTTTTTTGCAATAGCCGTCATCGCTATTTAAATCCAGTCATTTTGGTCCATGGGTTCGGGTAGCTGCCATACAACTTCTTTTTTTATATGAGCATTACTCTGTACCTATTACAGCTGCGTGTCTGAAATTTTGTCAAAAGTAGTTTAGTTTTATGGCCAAAGTTTCTGCAAAATTTTGTTGGTCTAGTGGAGTGGGTTCGAGTAGCTGCCATACAACTTCTTACTTTATATGAGCATTACTCTCCACCTAATGAAGCTGGGTGTCTGAATTTTTGCCAAAAATTGTTTAGTGTAATGGCCAAAGTTTCTGCAAAATTTGGTTGGTCTACTGTAGAGGGTTCGAGTAGCTGCCATACAACTTCTTCTTTTATGTGAGCATTATACTACATCTAATAAAGCTGTATATTTGAAATTTTGCCAAAAGTAATTAACCGGATGATATAATGTATATGTAACCGTCATACGGGTATCCCAGAGTTGACACTGTCTACTCTACTACACTCTTCCTCGTTTTCTATTATATCTAAATTTTATTCCTATTCCAAAAATATTAAAATCCCTAGCTATCTTTTGTATTAAGTCTATTCTATTGCAGTAAGGTTGAAGCAGATGTTCAGTGTTAAGATTATAGTTTGTCAAAATATTTAATGTGAAAGGACATTCGGTGAAAATATGTTTCGCAGAGAGTGTGTGTCCACATTTCGGACAAGAAGGAGAGTCTGTTTTGTCAAACAGAAATTTTTTTTGTAGCAAGTGTGTGTCCAAGTCTAATGCGACAGATTTTTATATCAATTTTTCTTTGCTTACCGATTTCGTATTCTGGTTTTAACGTTGTGAGCCAGTGTGTCTGTAAAAAGTTATTTGAGTTATCCCAGTTTGCTTGCCTAGTGTTTTGTATAAATTGCTTGATTTGCCTTATTTTTAAATTAAAGTGTTGGTTATGTAAGCCTATGATGGGGCTCTTTATAGCTAACTTGGCTTCTCTGTCTGCAAATTCGTTTCCCTTAATTCCGCTATGACCGGGGATCCATATTAGTTTCAATTCCCTTCCCATTTGACTTAAAAGGTTTCTAACGGCTTTTACTAAAGGTTGTTTGTTTGCGTGTTTCTTTATGGCATTGAGGGCACTTAAACTGTCTGAATAAATATTTATTTTTGAATAATTTAGCTTTAGACATAACTTTAGTGCTTCATGTATTGCTACTAACTCTGCGTTGTATATTTCCGTTGCAGGTTCAAGTATTTTTAGCTCTAAGACTTTATCTTGGTCAACTATAGCAAAAGATACCCCATTTTTCGATTTTGATGCATCCGTGAATATTTTATTCATCAGGATAAAGGTTTTCAGTGTGCTCCTTATAAATATGTTGGTAATTTGCGGTTGTTGTGCTTTCTTTTATAAAATGTGATATTGAAGTATCTATTAATTTATTTGGATCAAACGTGATTTCATTGTCCTTTGAAAGAATATACAATGATTTTTTTTTTTTTTTTTTTTTTTTAGTGTTTTATTTTTCTATTCATTATATTATTTTTTAACAATTCAAAAACAAAAACTTAAAAAGAATTCTTATATGATAAATGTAATTTGTACATGGCTGACCAATATGTCAGCTCTCACAATTTATTTAGAACTATATTAATATAATCTCTTTTGATGTTTTAATATTGATATTTTGATTTTAACATAATATATTTTAGTTTTAATTTAATATTAATATAATTGAATTTATTGGAAAAAATTTTTTTATATAAAAACCAATTTTTTTTATTTATATGTTTTATAAAAACTTAAAACTAAAATAACCTAATACTTATACCTATACCTAAACCTACAATAACCTACGTTACATCTAAATTTTTCCAAAAGTATGGTTTTTTAATTTCTAATTTATTTTTTGCAGGAATATACTTATCATATTTAAACAACTCATTGTCATTAATATTTATTATATTTAAATTTAAAGGTATTTGTTTTATTTTCGCGTTTCTTTTATAGTGGTATAAAATCGGAATATTTTGATTATTTTCAATATAATTATGTTTGTCCAAAAACACGAATCCTTCTGGAGGCAAAAAACCTGTAACTAGGCAGTTTTTAATGTACTCAAAATCTTCGTACCATGGATGGCAGATTAATGAGTTCTCGCATGATTCACTACTCCTTTGAATATGGTTACGTATGAGACGAATGATAAAATTGTCGATTCTAACTATGTTCGCCTTATCATATATAAATTTATTTGAATAATAGTGCATATTAGTGTTAGGTTTTCTATTGTAATTTGTACAAGCTCTTAAACACTTGCGTTCGAATATTCTTAATTTTTCCATCACAGAAGCATTAACATTATACCATATTGGACAGGCATATGTTAGTACTGGACGGATTAAGGTTTTGTAGCAGAGCAATTTAACATTGTTGCAAAGTGTTCTGGAAAAGAACAATTTTCCTAAATTAATAAAGGCGTTATTTGCTTTTCTTATTTGATTTTTAACATGATAGTTAAAGTTTAACATATAATTATAGTGATCTCCTAAATACTTGAAGTTCACAGAGTTTTTAATTTTTGTTTTGTCTGGAGTTAATATATAAAAATCTCTCCAGCATGATTTAACATTATATTTTACCTTGTTAATAGTATTCCTGAATAACATAGTTTCACATTTTTGATAATTTACTTTTAGCTTCCAAAGATTACTATAAGATATCACTTTATAAAACATTTTTTGTAAAATGTATTGTGCATCTCTTAGATTATTACTTGTTGCGTAAATTGTCAGATCGTCCGCAAATGCTATACTGTAATTGGGCTCTAAATTTTTATTTAGAGAATTCAGTAATTCGCTTATGTATATATTGAACAAAATAGGGGAATTTACGGTGCCCTGTTGTAACCCATCGGATAATTTGAATTCTTTGGATAAATGATTATCCGACCCCCATGTGCTAAAAGTTTTACCTCTTATCATGTTGTTAATCAGAATAACTAAATGTAAGGGATATTGATATTTTAAGAGTTTGTATATTATACCATCAATCCAGACGGTGTCAAAAGCTTTTTCAAAGTCCACAAAACATGCTGCTACCACCTTATCATCGTTTATATTTCTACATATATCCGATGAAAGCTTCGTCATAGCATGTATTGTGCTGTGTTTATGACGAAAACCAAACTGATTTGATGGTATAATATTTTTAATCTCAGTTATTTTGACTATAAATTTATTTATTATTATTTCTAGGATTTTTCCTATATTTGGTAATAAACTTATTGGTCTATAACTGCTAGGATCTGAAGCACTTTTTCCTGGTTTTTTTAATGTAATAACAACTGCTTTTTTCCACTTATTTGGGAAGTAGCTTATATTAAGGCAATTGTTAAAAATTATTGTGTATAAGTTAATTACTGAAATAGGAAGATGTTTTAACACTATATTTGGAATTTTATCTATACCTGACGATGTTTTACCTTTAAGTTTTGATAAAATATCTTTGAGTTCATTTTGAGCTATAAAATAATTATTTAAAGTTTCATTTTCAAGTAAATTATTTGAATGTAAATGATTGTTAAATTTAACAAGGGATATTTTATTTGTTTTGTTATTTTGAATTATTTGGTTTAAATTGTTAATACTTTGCTCTACATTGTTACTTATCGGGGAAAATCTGTTTGTAACTTGCTTTTGAACTTGGTATAAATGTGTTGCCATTACTTCATTTATGTGTTCGTTTTCTTTGATAATATAATTATTGTTTTCTATTTTAAGTTTATTTAAATTTAATTGGGCGTCGTTTAAAATTTGCGTATTGTTAATTGGAATTTTTAAGTAGTCAATTTTGTTTGAGGTTTGTTTTTTATAAATTTTTTTAATTTCAGAGAACAAGTTTTTATTGTTTGATAATTTTATGTTTTTGATTCTGTTAGTCCAATAATTATTTATTGAGAGTTTAATATTTTGTTTTATTAATGAATTTATGTTTTTCAGTAATGAATTAATTCTTAGAAATGATGGTGCGTTTTTGTCTATTTTTATTTTAATTAATTTAAATTTAGCTGTAAGTAATTCACTTTTATATTTTTTAAGTCTAGTAATAGTTGGATTTAAGTAAATATCTAGGCTATTAAAATTATTGTTTTTGGATGGGATTGCTAACGACATTGCTTTCCGTATTGAATTTTCAATGTTTTCGATATAAAAGTCAATGTCCCTATCTGTTAGGTTTTTATTGTTAGGAATATTTTTAAGAACATCATCATTTCTTACTAAATTATTTAACACTTTTTTAAATTTGTTCCATTTAGCTTTCCTAAATAAGTAAATTTTTTCAGGTGATGGAGCCAGTAAATATTCTTCTCTATTATTATAACTAATTTCAGTCCCTAAAGCTAAATGGTCACTATCATAAGAATATGTTTTTATTTGGTTCTGATTATTAGTTTTTAAATTAATTCTTATGTCAGTTAGGAATATGTCGATATACGATTCTCCTCTCGGAAATGACGGTATATCGGAAGAATATAATTTAATTCTATACATACAATTAAATCTTTCAATAAATTTTTCGAGAATAGATCCTCGAGCATTATTTGATTGATTTCCCCATTTTATGTGTTTAGCGTTTAAGTCTCCTGCCAAAATAAAATAGTTATTAATATTATCTAATTGAAGAGTTTGAAATAATTCCAGTAATTCTTTATTAAAATTAGCATTATGATTTTGAGATGCATAAGCAGATATTATAAAAAGATTTTTATTTCTATTTAAAAGTCTTATTTTTATAATACATACTTCTAAACATTTAAACCTATTTAGAGTATATTCTTTAATTATATCAAATTTTAAATTATTTTTAATTAGGATGGCCGTACCTCCACCTAAAGTTGCTTCAGATCTATCATGTCGAATTAATTTATAATCCTTAATTTTTATACGACTAGTTTTATCTAATTTCGTTTCACATAAGGTAACCACATCCGGGTTGTGAACATTTAAAAAATTTATTAATGAAAGTTGTTTAAGATAAGATCTACAAGAATTTACATTTATAGAAAACATTTTTAATTTTAATTGTAGCAAAGTTTTATTCATCATCATGGACAGTTTCAAATAAGAAATCTACCCTTGCAGATAAACTTTGCATTTCTTTTTGCATTTCATTTTGTGCATTTTTAAAATCTTCATTTAATTTGTTTACATTTTTTGTTAAATCACTTATAGCTAAAAGTATTTTATCTAAATTTATGTTGTTATTGTTATTTGTATTATTTTCAGATGAAATATTATTTTTATTGTTGGCATTGTTATTGTTGTTATTAATATTGTTATTGTTGTTATTAATATTGCTATTGTTGTTATTAATATTGTTATTGTTGTTGTTATTAGTATTGTTATTGTTGTTGCAAACAGCATTTGCATAGGAGCAGGTGCTTTTTACAAAACTATCAATTTTTGTTGTTTTATTTATTGTTTTTTTTATTTTATTTTGTTTACTTATCTCAATATCATTTATTTTTTTTGTGAAGACTGGGCATTTTGTGTAAGATGCAGGGTGACCATATGACTTGCACAATGTACAAAATAATTTTTCTGCTGGGCTTTCTTTTTTAATAGTGCAGTTTGCTGGTACGTGGTTACCGCCACATTTTACACATCTTAACTCCATGTTGCAATTAAAAGCCGAGTGGTTAAATCGCTGACATCTTTTGCATTGTGTTATAGTTGGTTTTTTTAATTTCTCCCATTTTATTATCTGATGGTCAATATGTTTTATATTAAGAATGTTGTTAATTGAACTTTGTGGTTCCGCTTGAACAATGTAGATTGGTAACTTTATATTTTCTTTTATTGACTTTTTTGTGGTCATTCTCAATACTTTGGAGAATTTACATTGTTCTACATTGTTTGAATTAAGTAAGTTTAGTATTACTTCTGGTGCGTAATCGTTATGAAGACCTTTTAACACAAGGCTAATCGGTCTTTGGCTTTTCATGGTATAAGAGAAGCATTCTGCCTTAGCTTCTTTTAAAGATTCAAAAGTTTTTTTATATTCACATTCGGTTTGTAAATATAGAATATGGCGTGTGTTTTTTATTGATTTAATAAAATAATTTTTAATTTTTAATTGAAATTCAATTAATTTTTTTATTATGTCTAAGTCGTTAGACGTAATAAATATTGGTGGCACTTTTTTGTTTTTAATGTTATTAGTTGAAATATTATTAGCATTGTTATTTGGTGAATTTAAGTTAGTTTCATTTAGGGTAGAATTTTTTGGATTTTTTTTATTTGGATTATTGTTTAATGGTTTTATATTAGACGGACCGGGTAAGTTTTTTATATTTTCATTATTAATATTGGTGCTATTATTTGTATTATTATTCATTTTATCAGTGTTTTTTGTTTTTAATATTTCCAAGTAATTAAGATTACTTGTAATTTCTTTTCCACATGTTTTATTTTTTTCAACATTGACGATGACGTCATTGACATCATCTGTTATATCAAGATCGTCATCATCTCCTAATAATTGAAATCTATTGGTTTCAGTTGAATTGTCATTTATTAATTGGTTAACTTTAGATTTCATAGATAATAATTCATTTTTAATATTTTCGTTATTTATAATTTTAATGTTTTTTTTGCTCGGTACTTTTTTAATATTTTTAGATACCATTTTATGAATTGTATCTTTTTTTATATTCGTGCGTTCGCTGTCATTAAACATGCGGTATATTATACCGCATGAATATAAAAAAAACAAATATTAATTATACACTTATTTTTAACTATTTCTTTTTTTCACTAATTTATATAATAATTTTAAGTTTTTTTTTTTTAAATGTTATTGTTTTTTGCACTTTTACGCGCGTTTTTCAAATAAATTTTTAAATTTTTTTTTTTTTATTTTTTTATTAAGACCGATACAGTTTTTTCGTCAATAGCTCACGTCTACTCTTCTTAAGAGATCAAATCGAATATACAATGAATGTACATATCCAGTTACATGCCCGAAGGTATTGCATATATTTAGGATACACATATTGCATATTTTTAGGATGCATTTTTCTTTAAAAAAAAGTATTTATATATATGAATCTAAGTTTTCACTGAAAGCATTGTTGCTTCCGTAAAAAAAGAATGATTTAGTGTCTTATTGGATGACTCTAATATACTACTAGGTACTACTATACCCGATGCGCGTTGATGCTTTTAACTGACTACCATGAGTAACACTAGAAACTAGAATTTTTAGAAAGAAATAAAAAAGAAAAACGAGGAAGAGTGTAGTAGAGTAGACTGTGTCAACTCTGGGATACCCGTATGACCGTTATATAAACATTATATCATTATTATTATAAACATTAATTACTTTTGGTAAAATTTCAAACATACCAGCTTTATTAGGTGTAGTGTAATGCTCATATAAAAGAAGGAGTTGTATGGCAGCTACTCGAACCCTCTGTAGTAGACCAACCAAATTTTGCAGTAACTTTGGCCATTAAACTAAACTATTTTTGGCAAAATTTCAGACTCCTAACTTCAATAGGTATAGAGTAATGCTCATATAAAATAAGAAGTTGTATGGCAGCCACCCGAACCCATGTAGACAATATATTAGTTTAGCAAACATAAGTAAATTTGAACTATATGTCTTATCGTTTAAGATTATTAATAATGAAATTAAGCATAATTTTATTCTAAACAGAATGATCGATATTCACAACCGCAATACTCGTAACAAAGCAAATTACTACCTTACATTATTCCGTACTAATAACCAAACAAATAATGTCGTATATAATTGTCTAAAAGCGTATAATGAGCTGCCAGAAAATTTTAAACGGATTGAAAATCTACCTAAGTTTAAATCAATGATTAGAACATTTGTGTTGCAAAGTTAGCATCTTGGATTGAATGTGTTTTGTTGTTAGGGAGAATTAAATGAATTGAAGGGGATCTAAAGCTTGTGTATGAGTTGCAGCTTAAACAACGAGGGAAGCTTTATTTAAAAAAAAAATAACATAATGCTGATTAAGTTGATTATATATATATACCCTTTGACTATATAGTCATACGGGTATAATTATGCTCAAAAATCTTGGAAACATCTATATTTCATTGAAGATTTTAAATTGCTATATTAATTTTGAGACTTTATGTTTTAAATTATGTTATTAAGCAATCCGATAATTCCTGGACAGTCCAGTGTATAAAATTTTAATTCAAATGATATAAGTAGATTTGGTTATGTACATTTAAGTGGAAGATTTGTTATTCAAAATATTATCTGATATATACCGAATACTGATTTGGAATTTAGCCACTTTTGTATATATACTCATATAAATTCGTTTCATAATATGATTTGGTGTTATAGGTATATATTTTTAAAGTAGCTATAAGTGATGTTCTTTTAAAAATTTTCGTCTTTAAATCCTTCTCTTAACACATATGTATATATGTTGGTTCATTTTAAACAATTATGCCAGTTCTTCTTCGTATTTTTTTTTGATTTGAAATTAAATCTCATTTTTTGTGGTTTTCATCTTTATGTATACATCTACAAAGTTTTTATAGAGTAAAGTTGAATATTAACCATGAATTTGGTCGAAGTGAAACTTTCTAATATCTTAAAGAAGGATTAGTTTATTAAAGTGGAAAAGTGTTTATCATATATTTTTTCATAAAAACTTAGAGATTACTATTTTGGATTTAAATCTTATTTACTTTTAAATCACAAACACATTTAAATTCTGTGGTTTGGTCAATTTGATTTGGTTAAAATAAGTATGTATAATATTCTGAACATTGTTGGAAAACAAACGAATACAAGAACAAATATGCTACATTGATATAGTCACTTTTTTAAAAACTAATTGGATTTTTCATATTTAGAATTTGATAGCAGATATATGGATTTTGATTCCAAATAAAGTTTTTCAAAAGAAAACTATTGAATTTTAATTCTTTAGATTTGAACGGGCTTTAATGAATCGTAAAAAAATGTTGTAGTTAATTAAATAATTTTAAAAAATTACATTTTAGTTATAAACAGATATTTCTGTAAACTTTAAATTTGGGCACAACTAATTTTGAACCCAGTTTTAACGAAATATAACATTTATATAACAGAAAGGGGATCTAAAGCTTGTGTATGAGTTGCAGCTTAAACAACGAGGGAAGCTTTATTTAAAAAAAAAAATAACATAATGCTGATTGAGTTGATTGATGCTCTGTCGATCTATTAATTGATGACATGTTGATTCTGCGGAAATGGATTTTTTAAACCAGAAATTTACCAAAATTTCAAGATCTTCAAATTTGTAGGAGGATTGCCTGGTGGATTTTAAAAAGAGTCTTCGTTAAAATACAAGAATCATTTGTTCTTATAACTTTTTTTATAATATATTAAAATAGACACCCTCTTGGTTAAAAACTCATACACTTACTCTGCAAGTCCCTAATTAAAATACTAATATGTAATCTTCAGAACTCTATCTTGTTAAATAACTATTAACAAATTTCGCTAACAACAATAATGACAGGATTCTATAAAACTTTCAAGAAGAGTTTAAAGATATATTTGCAGTATAAAAGTGTACAAAAAAACCAAAAAATGGAATAGATAAAATTTCTAAATGACGTCACAAATTAAAATATTATATAGAAAATTTTTACAAAATGCTAAGAACTGAAATCAATAATGAACTGAAACTGACGATGTTCATTTAATATATACCTTTGTAATTCTAAAGCAATGATAAACACCATATTTGAAATATGAGGCTATATTTCGTGACTAAAGAGATTTTATTAAAGAAGAACTAATAATATAAAAATGAAATGACAATTATTTATTATTTTGATATAATAATAATGGTAAATCATGATGATAAAGAGATAAAAATATTTTCCTCACAAAAAAAAGAATTCAAATTATGAAGGTGATTTTGTAAATTGTTAGGGTTTATGTTATTTTTATTAAATAATACAATTTATTTAAATACATGAATATATATATGAAAATATTTTTTACAAATCAAATCAGATTGAGTTGTTTTCTGATTACAAAAGATAATGATTGAGATAAATATATATAATCAGTATACAATGATTATAATTAATCATTCCCAACTTATCGCCATACCAGAAAACTAGAGTAACAGTTGCTTGACTATTGGTTTGGAAAAAAAAAAATTATTCAAAATTTTTTTATAACATTTATGAGATAAAAAAATAAATCATAATAATAATAATAATAATAATAATAATAATAATAATATTTAAGTATTATTTTGGACGAGCTTTTCTAGATTTTTATATATCCTGTAATTAAATCTTCATATGCTGAAAAATAAATTTAACATAATATCGATTAGTATTACGATAAGATTGCTTTCAGTTAAAAATATAAAAAAATTAACTTTGGCAAATCTTGTATTTTCATGTACTTAGTAGTCATATAATTCTTAATATTCAACTTTAATGTCAAAAGCGTGTAACCTTTTAAAGCTAAGAATGTGTACATTATAAGTTTTATTTTCTACAGAAATAATTATTTTAAACTTAAAGTAAATAAAGCAAAGCGTCTAATTGAAAATTGGTCAATTTTGAGACTTTTTTAATTTGTTTCGCGTTGATTACCTTGTCATTAAGTGTAGCTACGTAAAGTAGAATATAATTTATTTCAACTGTCAAAGCGCGTAAAGCAAGCGAATCAAAAAAGCGTACAGCACTTTTAGTACTTATTTGTTCTTAATACATTTCTGACTCTCTCCAATACAATAAATGTTAATTCCACTAATTATTCGCATTTCTTTAATTTTTATAATGAATATGTATTGGTGGCAATAGATTTTTACCAAATGTGGCTTGGTGAATGGTTTTCAAACAAACAGTTTAATCAAAAATTTAATTAGAATAATTACATTATTTGGTAAAGTACAAATTGTACATTATTGCGAAATTGCAAAATTCAATATTTAAATAAAAATAACATCTGATTTTTAGCACATTTTCAAAAAATTTTGTAAAAATGTGCTTATATAGTTTCACTCTGTCCGTCCGTCCGTTCGTCCGTCTGTCTGCCAGTCTGTCTGTCCGTATGTTTACAAAAACTTTTACACCGTTTGAAATAGAGTTAAGAAATTTTAACCACGGGTAGATATTACGAAAAAAATAATTTCGTAGAAGAATTTTTTTCTGTAGCCCCACCTGTTACGGAGCTACAGCCCCCAAAAGTTGAAAAAAGCCCAATTTTTAAATTGTAATAACAAGAGTTCTTTTGGGTATATTTGAATCTGAAAACTGAAAAAGATAGCAGATCTTATAAGCTCTATAAATAATTAAGAGCAAATGTTTGGGGTTGCCATACGGTACTAAAATTTACAATTATGCAAAACTCAATTTTTGCAAAATTTTTGGCCTCACATATCTTCTAGACGGTACAAGCTAGGGTCTTGAAATTTTAGGAGAAGTTAGGTCCTCCGAAAGTAGTAGAAGTCGGTTAAGAAAATTTTTTAGTCAAGTCCATTGTTTAGGAGCTATAAGGGCTCGAAAGTTGAAATTTTGGTATTTTCAAACACCTGTAACTTGAATACTTGTCAAAATTTTTTTTTAGTAATATGGTAAATTGAAAGATATATAATTATATTTCAACATCTGTTAAAGGTTTTTCTAAATATTGAAAGGTGCCGAAGTTACAGCCCCGAAAATTTCAAAAAAGCCCTATATATAAATTAGTATAACAAGAATTCTGCTAAATGTATTTGCAATCTAAAAACGGGAGAAGAGAGCTGCTTTTATGGGCTTGACAAAAATATAAAGTTAAAATGTTAAGGGTTGCCATACGGTACTTTAATTTACAATTATGAAAAACTCAATTTTTGAAAAAATTTTGGCCCACATATCTTCTAAACGGTTCCAGCCAGGGTCTAGAAATTTTGAGAGAAGTTAGACCTTTAGAAATTAGTAGGAGTCAGTTAACAAAATTTTTTTGTCACGTCGCTTGTTTATGAACTATAATAGCTCGAAAATTTAAATTTAGCTATTTTTAAAAACCTGTAACTTTAAAACCTGTTCAAATTTTTTTTTACAAATATACAAATTTTACAGCTGCACCATTATGTTTCAACATATGTTAAAGGTTTTTCTTAAATTTGAAAGGGTTTCTTTAAATTGAAGAAATTGTCTATTTTTGAACTATTTGGAGAACTAATTTTGCTTAGATAATAAAATTTTAGGTAAAATTTCAAATTTTGGTGGAGTTCACAATTGATTTCCCCGAAAAAAATTGAAGAGTGTGAACAATAGAGGGGCGGGCCGATCCATCATAAGTTTGGTAAGCAAAAATTTGGGAACCTTCCCCATCGGAGGGCCAGTAGGTCTTACAAATTAAAACTTTTATGTTTATATAAAACAATAACTTATTCACAAGTGTAAGTTTTTTCCAAAATTAAACGTTAACATTGAAGCTGCAACATTATTTTCCGCACTTATTAACAGGTTTCCTTGAGTGCATTGGGGTTATATTCTAAGTATTTCCCTATTAGTCATATAATTAATAAATTAATGAAATAACTAAATTAATATTATCATTTATTTTTATATATATTTTAATAAAAATAAATGATGAAATATTCTGTAAGAAACCGTATATAATTTTTTTCCTTACTTGTTTATAAATAAGCCCGGACGGGCCAACAGCTACTATTGTTATATTAATGCATTATTTTTAAAGATAAATTAATAATTTGAGTTAAATGGCGCAAATTAGCTGATTCGATTTCGAAAACCAGATCAAAGTTTTTTATCGGGAATGGAACCGGGGCTTTCCAATGAAAAATCTGAACTTTAACCCTGTGTCACGCAGCAGTGCAATTTAAAAAAACATCTTTTTAAATTAAACTGCCTATTTAAAAAATACGAATGTTTAAGGAAAAATATAAATAGGATATTCTATACATTAGACCCAATTTTATTAAAAATATTAAACTGTAGTTATCTGTTCAAATCAAATAGGGTTAAATATTCTTAAAATTGAGCCATGGATTGTATCTATATAATAAAAACAAAAGTCTGTTAAAAATTATTTTGACATTTTGTCCCATTTTTGTATTATTAATGTGAAAAGCTCGAATTAAAAGAAAAATGAAAAATAAAGAGGAAAACAATAAAAAAAATTATTAAACATTCAAGGTCAAAAATTTTCTTATCTTCTTTCCACATTAAATTAGTTTGAAACAATGTGAAACTTTAGTTGGATCTAAGAGTGAATAAGAAAACTTTTAATGAAAGAAAAAGAATTTTTTAAAAGAAGTTATTTTATCTAAATGTTTTAGTTTTTTCTAGCACATTTTCAAAAAATTTTGTAAAAATATGCCTATATAGTTTCACTCTGTCCGTCCGCCCGTCTGTCTGTCCGTCTGTCTGTCCGTATGTTTACAAAAACTTTTACATCGTTTGAAATAGAGAAAAGAAATTTTAACCACGAGTAGGTATTACAAAAAAAATTATTTCGTAGAAGAATTTTTCTCTGTAGCCCCACCCATTACGGAGCTGCAGCCTCCAAAGTTGGGAAAAGCCCTATATTCAAATTGTTATAACAAGAGTTCTATTAGGTGTATTTTCAATCTGAAAACGGCAAAAGATAACTGGTTTTATAAACTTTATAAATTTTTAAACTCAATTTTTGCAAAATTTATGGCCCCACATATCTTCCAAACGGTTCCAGCTGGGGTCTTGAAATTTTGGGAGAAGTTAGAACTTCAGAAATTAGTAGGAGTCGGTTAACAAAATTTTTTTGTCACATCCCCTGTTTAGCAACTATAAGGGCTAACAAATTAAAATTTTGCTATTTTTAAACACCTGTAACTTGAATACCTGTTCAAATTTTTTTTTATATACAAAATTTTAAGGTCCAACATTATACTTTAACATATGTTAAAAGATTTTCTTAAATTTGAAAGCGGTTCTTTAAATTAAAGAAAGTGTCTGTCAGTTTTAACCATTTTTGCTCTTATATTAAAATTCTAAATAAAATTCCAAATTTTGGTGGAATTCACAATTTAATTCCTTGAACCTAAAAAAGTTGGGGAAGGGGAATAGTGAGGGTTAGATCCTTGAGATATTGGGCAACCTTCTCCATAGAGGGGCTATTAGGACTTAAAAATTTAAAAAATTACCCAAGTAACATTTGCCAAGAGTAATACTCTAGAAAATTTGGAAAAGCTCTCATAAGGCTCTCATAATACACTTGGAAGCTCTCATAACATATTCTTATTACAAGAGTTAAATTAACTCTTAAAGTGTTCTTGTTATGAGATATCAACACTTCTAGTGTTAAAAATTCTTTTACTCTCATAGTAAAACTATTTTCATATATCTCCATTAAAAGTAAGAAAATTTCTATTCTCATAAAGTCTTTTTTATGAGATTTTAACTCTTGTAGAATTGTGCTCTTATAAGAATTCCTTTGTGAGAGTCTAACTTAAATAACTTAAATAATTAAAAGTTAAAATAAAAGTTAAAATATGTTAAAAGTCAAAATAAAAGTGTGAATTATTTTTCAAAGTGTCTATTTATTATTTTATTTTTCTTTTACATTTATTTTTTTTTACAGAGAGCTTAAATATTTTTCTTTTACAGAGAGCTTAAATGTTAGAAGTAACTAAATAAAAAAAAGTCAGAGATCAATACTCTTGTAACAAGATCAATATTCTCATAATAAGAGTAAAAAGGCCGATTTATACTTGTAGGAAGAGCAATATTCTCTTAAAAGTAAAAAGACTGATTTATACTTGTAACAAGATCAATGTTCTCATAATAAGAGTAAAAACATTAATTTAGTTTATGAAATATGAATTAAATTTCAAATTAATCTCATAAGAAGATCAATACTCTTGTAACAAGATCAAAATTCTCACAAAGAGAAAAAAGGTTGATTTCTACTTGTAACAAGATCAATATTCTCATTTAAGTAAAAAGACTGATTTCATAAAACATGCATTTTTTTTTTGTTTATGTATATGTAAAACTACAAAGAAAGAGTTGTCTTCGCCAACTCTAAACATCAACTTTACTGCAAAACATGAAATTATATGAATTTCGAGTTACGATTTCATATGATTTAAATGATGCGTAGTTTATTTAAGATAAGCAAAAAATAAGTAAAAAATTTAAGTAAAACGAGGAAGAGCGTGGTAGAGTAGACTGTGTCAACTCTGGGATACCCGTATGACCGTTATATAAACATTATATCATTATTATTATAAACATTCTATACTTTTGGCAAAATTTTAAACAACCAGCTTTATTAGGTGTAGTGTAATGCTCATATAAAAGAAGGAGTTGTATGGCAGCTACTCGAACCCTCTGCAGTAGACCAACCAAATTTTGCAGTAACTTTGGCCATTACATTAAACTATTTTTGGCAAAATTTCAGACACCCAACTTCAATAGGTGTAAAGTAATGCTCATATAAAATAAGAAGTTGTATGGCAGCTACTCTAACCCACAGCAGTAGACCAACCAACTTTTGCTGTATTTTTTGCCATTACACTAAACTATTTTTGCAAAATTTCAAACACCCAGCTTCATTAGGTGTAGAGTAATGCTTATATAAAATAAGAAGTTGTATGGCAGCTACTCGAACCCACTGCAGTAGACCAACCAAATTTTGCAGAAACTCTGGCCATGAAACTTAACAGCTTTTGGCAAAATTTCAGATACGTAGCTGTTATAGGTACAGAATAATACTCATATAAAAAAAGAAGTTGTACGGCAACTACCCGAACCTATGGACCAAAATGGCTGGATTTAAATAGCGATGACGGCTATTGCAAAAAAACGAATTTTCGAAAATTTCAAGATCCTAGCTCCTTTAGTTTTTGAGTTATCGTGGTGACGGACGGACAGACGGACGGACGGACGGACGGACATACATAGCTAAATCGATTTATTTTTCGATTCTGATCCGATCCATACACTTGAGTCTATATCTACCCCCCCTCCTTCTCTGCGTCACAAACGTAATGGCAAATTTATTATACCCTTTGACTATATAGTCATACGGGTATAAAAATAATAAGTTAATCAAAAATTATGGGATAATAAGTTAAATTTTTTTTTAACTATTTTACTTTCTTATATTTTTTTTGTAATATTTATAATAGCATAGGGGAAATAAATAAATATTGAACAGCTATATCAGAGGTGGGCAATTTCTATGATTAACTGGGCCATATTGAACCACAAGTACATTTTTGGGGCCGGACAGAAATATATGAATGGAAAAATGTATAGACGCACAGTTTGTATGCATGTATATTTCCCTCAATTGTTGAATTTAAATTTTTGCAACGTTTTTTCTTAAACTTCTAAATTATAAATATGTTGTTATATTATTTTTGTTATAAATATAAATTGTTGTTATAAATATTTTTTGCAGTATTTTTATTTTGTTTACTCAAATACAAAAACTTTCTTGTTTTCTGTATTAATATGTACATAAAAATTTGAATTTAAGCCATTTTTGTTTTTTAGGTACATATCGACACGAAAAAAAAGTTGCCTGATAAGCATAAATGCACAACACGTTTTAGTACAAAAAACATTCATACCGATGCAAAGCTCTGTGTGCGTCCCCCAAAGGGGGACGCACACAGAGCCTTATAGAAAATAATAATAATATTATTTATAAAATATTAAAATAAATACAACCAAGACCCCATGCAATTCAACAATATTCTTACAAAACCCAAATCTCCCGTATTTGTTTCAAATGATTCGGCAATTTCATATTTACTCGATGAAAACATAATAGTAACAAATAAAGAATGCGAGAGTTGTAATAATACCATGAAATTGGTTTCGGAAAAGCATAATGCAGAAGGATATTGTTATAGGTGTACGAGAAAATTATGTCGAAAAAAACACCAATATTTAAAAATACTTTAATATCTATACCAAGAATAGCATTGAATAAAAAATTTATGGCTATTTATGAATTTCTAGCAAGAGACTATGAAAATCGGGTATTAAATGATTGTGAAATTTCCAAAAAAACATATCAAAATATTAAAAAAAACATAATATCTTATTTTTCATATAAAAATAAATCGGTTGGAATTTTAATTATGGGTCGTAGTTATAGAGTGCAAGTAGATGAAACAGTAATTTACAAAGGCAAATTAATCACTTCACCCACTAATATTTATGATGATACTTATTGTTTTTTCCTAGGAAATTTGAAATTCGTATTGGGCCGGATGATGAGCGCAACTGGGCCGGATGCGGCCCGCGGGCCGGCTTTTGCCCACCTATGAGCTATATGTTATACTAATTTAATAAGTTTCATGTGGTATAAACGTAGTGTAAATTTTGGCATACCTGAAACTTGTTTGTTTAGATATAAAAAAAAAATTAGAATTTTCTGAGAAAAAAAAAATATATTTTGACACTGAAAAAAATTATCACACAATACGTTTTGTCGAAATACTTGGAAATTAGAACAAATAAAAATTCAACAATATTATTTTTTTAAATATATTTCATTGATGATACTTCATACATTTATAAAATAAGTATTTTTAATAAAAATTATTTAAGGAGTTGAAATTTAGAGAAGAAATTTCATATTAGTTTATTTAATTTCTTGCAAATATATAAATAAGTATAATATGTAGGCTATAAGACACTGTTAGGTAATGTCAGTAAAAAATATTTTTAATGATATTTTTATTTCAATTAACTTTTTAACAGATAATTAATTATATTATATAGATATGGTGTTATCTAAATTCTAAAGTGACATCCAGACTTTTGAATACATATAGCCGGTTAGAAGATGCAAAAACTCTGCGGGTTTTTAAATTTATTAGAATTTATACAAAAATCATAATAGACTACCTATACTATTTCTAAATTATACTTCTAAAGTTATTTAACGCTTAAAAACACCAAATATGTATATTACATTAGTTAGTTACTGTTTTTTTTTAATTTCGTTTAAAAATAGGTTTACCTTTTAATTTTTATAGCATAGCATGAATTAAAAATAATTTTTAGATTCCTGAATTTTACTCAAAACTTAAAAACTTATTCATATTTTTGATGAAGATGGTAATAATAATTATCCAAAATACAAAATTATAAATTTTGTGAACCTGGTTAAATATATTTTATGCGAACTAATAAGTTTTTAAAATTATAATAATATTTATATTAAATATTAATAACCTTGCCAGCTAATGCTATTAATAATAATAACAATAATAATGTTACATATTTATAATATTATTAACTTTATTTGATTTGTTAATAATTTTTTTCAGTGAATTATTCTCATATGAAGAGTTTTACTCTTATAAGAAGATCAATTACTAATCTTATCAAATAGCGGCCATATTATTCAGACTTTCTTTATTGTTCTCAATCTTAACCCTTAGATTACTAAGTAATTTTTTTGAATTAAAAAATATGAAAAAATATTTCTTGTAAAAATTATTAAATTTTAATAATTTACAACATAAAATGATAGCTTCAATTCAATTTTAGAAATAATTTATTGTATTTTATATTCAGTTTTACAGAAATTTACTCGAATTTTCACATAAACATAGGTAGAAATAGAATAATAAGCCTTAAAAGGGTTAAAAAATTATTATTAAAATTTTTTAAATTTGAATTATTTTTGGCGCGCGTTGTTTTTTTTCGAGGTTAAATGCCTACTTTTATTAATAAAATTTCAATGCCCGTAGTATTTTGGCTTATATTATTGACGAAATAGTTATTTTAGTTTCCTATAAATTATATGTTCATATTAAATCTAATATACTTCTTTATGATATTATACACATACATATAATTAAAAAGTTACTTTATTTAATCGCCACCAAAAATAATCCTAAAAAACAATACGGATACATTTATATTATAATATGTTGGTTTCTCTTTCTACCAATAAACTATACTCTTTTGAGTATTGTATGAATGTATTTTAATACTCTCATAGTAGTGTTCTTATGAGCGTTTTATACTTATAGAACTCTTACAATGAGAGCTAAACTCTTGTTATGAGTGTTAATTAACTCCTCATAACTGCGCCCTTTAACTCTTATAATGATCTCATAAGACTCTAGAAGAATTCTTCAAGAGTAAACTATGAGAGCAATACTCTCAGAATTAACTCTTAAAGAATTCTTCTAGAGTCTTATGAGATATATTTTGTTACTTGGGTACGGTTTTTATAAGTAAGTAGTAACTTAGTCACCAACGTATATATTTCCTAAATTAAACGTTAACATTGAAGCTTCAACATTATATTGCGATAAAATACTCAGTATGAAACAATATATTATTTTGAAAATGTGCTTTTTTAAAAACCCTTGGTTTTTTTCATCACTTGTTTTATTTTAATTTAGGTTTAATGTTTGCTCTTAAAATTTAGAATAGTGTCATAAGGTTCCTGCAGTCGAGTTCAGAGTTGAACTCTTGCCAACTAAAACCACCATATTAAAACCGAACTTTTGATTACACTCTTAATAAAAAAGTACTGCTCAGTTTTCAATATTGTGAATAAAAACAAAAAATTATGGAATCAGAATTGGGACACATGGACTATACAAAAAAAGAGGGGAAATTAAGAAGAATTTAATATTTTTCTTAAACGTTGTTATTTTCGGTTGCCAAGGACCGTATTGGATGGCGTATTGTACCATAATTGCAACGTGACAAACTGAAAAAATTATTGTTGGTTATACCACGTATATCACTTTAGAAAACTTTGAGTGCAGGTATTTATTGATTCATTTTCTTAAACCAAATGTTTGTCTTCCTGGATATTTCCATAGAATAAGATTAGTGAATTAATTTTACAACTATTGCTTAGTACAATGAGCGCTTGTTACACAAATAGCTCTGTTTAAGGATTCACCGAGGTAACCTTATTCCAGCTCTAATTGGTCCTTTATACTCCAATTTCAGATTAACATACTTTAGTTTATAAGAACGTCTATTCTTCAAAAATATAAGCTTTACAATAATCAAAGATATCCGCAATCAAAGATATTTAACTATAACAAAAATGAGATATAACCTAGAGCCTATTCCACCAAAATTTACAATTCTACAACTCTAAACAATTTTTCGAAATTGTTTTCGTAAAATAGATTTGTGAAGGGTTTTTGCAAATTGTAGGATTGAAGATTTGATAAAATTGGTCAACTTGGAGTTAATTTATTGAAAATTATTTTTTTTTTTTTAAACCGATTATAGAAATGGATAAAGTTCTATTTACTAAACCTCTTTTTCCAACTTCTTTCTTTTCATTGTATTCATTTTAAATATTATACTTTTCTTAAATATTTTCTGGGTCACCCTGTTATAAGTTACCTCTCTTCAGACTTTTGTATCTATATTGCAATATCATTTTCTAAACTCTTGGTTAAGTTAAGGATCCAATTTCTTCTAATCCTTCCTTCCTAAAGTTCCTAATTCCTTCCAGTTCTAGATTTGCTATTTAAATTTTATCACATACTGTACTTTTAGTTCTCCTTTAACTAAAAGATACATGCATAATACTAATGTAAAGTGTTTGCAACAGATCGTTAATCAAAATTTTGTTTATACAAAAAATAATCAACTTAGTATGTCTCATAATCCGTATGACTATATAGTCAAAGGGTATAATAAATTTGCCATTACGTTTGTGACGCAGAGAAGGAGGGGGGATAGATATAGACTCAAGTGTATGGATTGGATCAGAATCGAAAAATAAATCGATTTAGCTATGTATGTCCGTCCGTCCGTCTGTCCGTCCGTCCGACCGTCCGTCTGTCCGTCCGTCCGCACGATAACTCAAAAACTAAAGGAGCTAGGGTCTTGAAATTTTCGCAAATTCGTTTTTTTGCAATAGCCGTCATCGCTATTTAAATCCAGCCATTTTGGTCCAAGGGTTCGGATAGCTGCCATACAACTTCCTTTTTTATACGAGTATTACTCTGTACCTATTACAGCTACTTGTCTGAAATTTTGGAAAAACCAGTTTAGTTTTATGGCCAAAGTTTTTGCAAAATTTGGTTGGTCTACTGCAAAGGGTTCGAGTAGCTGCCATAGAACTTCTAATTTTATATGAGCATTACTCTATACCTATTGAAGCTGGGTGTCTGAAATTTTTCCAAAAATAGTTTAGTGTAATGGCCAAAGTTTGTGCAAAATCTGGTTGGTCTACTGCAGAGGGTTCGAGTAGCTGCCATACAACTCCTTCTTTTGTATGAGCATTACACTACACCTAATGAAGCTGAGAGTCTGAAATTTTGCCAAAAATAGTTTGGTGTAATGGCCAAAGTTACAGAAAAATTTGGTTGGTCTACTGCAGAGGGTTCGAGTAGCTGCCATACAAACCTTTCTTTTATATGAGCATTACACTACACTTAATAAAGCTGTATGTTTTAAATTTTGCCAAAAGTAATTAACCAGATGATATAATGTATATGTTATGGTCATACGGGTATCCCAGAGTTGACACTGTCTACTCTACTACACTCTTCCTCGTTTGTATCTGTAGATAGAAAAAAAACAATAAAAAAAAGGTCTGAGTTTATCTTTTAATTCGGTTAGCAATGTTCATATGTGTTACATTTTCTGAAAGCTAGGTGATAGATTTTTTGTTTCTCTTCGCGAATGAAAATGTTTAAAAAAAACAATATGACCTAAGGTTAATGTTAAAGAAATTTCCATTAGAATTTCCTATTTTTAGTTATTTATTTTTGTGTGTGTGTGCTTCGTCCTTTTCAATCAAAAGTCAGTTTAATAATTTACTTTCATGTTTTGTTCATTCAAAGTGTGAGAATCGTTAACTTTAACTTTATAATGTCTTCACACATATGTTTTATATATTATATTTTTTTTGTATGTGCATATATTGGAGGGCTTTTAATAGATTATTTTTTAGTTTTTACAGAGTGTTTAATTCTTGAGACATTTTTTAAAAAAATTTATGTAAAGGATTGAGTTTGAATACTAAAATTAAAGGAATTGTTAAATTTTAATCTTATATTTGAACAAAATTTATATTCAAAATAGATACTTAAGCTAATTATTATGAAAGTTAAGGTAATATTAATTAAAGTTGAGTGTACCTTCCATAGATGGTGCTGCAACCACAGATCTCTTTAATTATTCTTTCAAATAAGACCAGTACAAAGGAAACCAAATAGAAAAAATTCTGGAAAAATCTTAAATACTTTGAAGTAAATACTAATCTCCTCCTTAGCCTAGGTGGTTAGAGCGCAACCTTGCAATCTAAACACTGTGGCAGTCCCGGGTTCGAATCCTGGTGGGAGATACCATATCCAGTAAAATTAATAATTATAATAAATTAATATATAATAAATTATAATATAATAATTCTATACCTAAAAAATATAGTAATAAATAATTAGTAAAAAATAATATAAAAATATACCTATTATCGTGTTTCCAGCTATACTCTATAATCAAATAATTAATACTGAATAAACAATAACCTATATGTAATTGAACGACAATGTAATTGCAACTGTCATATGCAATTACAATGGCAGTACGCACCTAAATGACACGGTTTCTCTACTTGACCGAGAGATGACACTAGGGAAGAAATTAAGAAGCGACATCTTGTAGATAGATTACAGTAGACCAATCATTTACTTAATTGAAAAAAGGAAAAAACGATTCGAAACACAAGTCAGAACCTCGGATAAGAAAAAAGAAAAAAAAAAAGCAGATGGAGATGCCTAGTAGATATCCTATGCTCCCAAGAGGAATAATAAGGACAAAAAAAAAAATACTTTGAAGTAATGGTTAATAAAGGCTATCAAAACTACCTGATTACTAAAAAATGGTTAAGTACTATATGCAGGGTTTAAATAGAAGTGTTTATATTGGAGCATCGTATTGATTATCGATAAATAATATAAATTTTCTACGCTATGCTCTTATCACTTATCGCAGTTCCAACATAAACGCACCCTTAGCCATAATTACTTGCTTCCAGAATTAATGGGTTTAGAAGCTATTTAATTTATATTGGTTCCAATGGCAAAACGCACTTCAATTCTCTGAAGTTTAATCCGAGCAGAAGGCATATATTGATCGTTTGACATGGACCCTGTGATAGATCTTGTGCATATTTTGATATGCTTCTACAACTTTCAAGACTATGAACCACTAAACTCTAGACACTCTGTATATTCGTAATTTATGTATTAATCAATACACATATACTTTACAAATTTTTTATACTGAAAAATTCTGGACAAAACGTATCGATTTAAATAATTCAGAGTTGTGATATTCTCATATTGAATTTTCCATTCTGTTTTATTGAAGAACATAACAAAAGAAAAATGGAGAAACTCCTTTTTAAGAGGATTAAAAGAAAAAAATGAGTAAATATATGTTTTTTTTTTAAACATATGTTTATGTAAAGGAAAAGGAAAAGGTTTATTTACTTGACATTGAAAAGATTGTTATAGGTCTGTAATCAATATACCTGTTTTTTTAAAAAAATGAAAAGTATGGTTAAGTAGATCTTGCATATAGGTAGTATAATGTAATAATGTAGTAATAATGAAGGTTTGAGGTTGACTATATGGTCAAGAAATAAATATATATGTAAAAATTGATTAATAAAGTAAGTTTTTTTAAAGAAAAAGGAAGTTGTTTTTTATTTTTTGTGAACTATTAAAGTAAACACCTCAATTGAGTTCATATTTAGGATGTCTATAATATCGAAATACTTATTGAATATTCCAAAAATCAGTATTTATCAAATTATCATGGCTCCTTTATAATCTACCAAATTACATTTTAATATTCGATCAGAAGATGTATTGCTCCGCATAATTTATTGGTGAATAATATTGAACTCAGGCTCTTTTAATGTATTATATTATTCTGCAACTTCCTTATCATGTAAATGATAATTTTGTGAATATATGTGTGCTACTTGAAAGTTTGTTTTTGATCATTTAAGCGCAATTTTAAATTTGTAACAGCATTAAATGTCAGAAATTTGTATTTCAGTTTATTTTGACAGTTCAATTTTTTTAATGACAATTAAAATTATTTTTTGAAGCAAGACTTTTTTATTTAAATACCATCTCTGCATGCGCATTTTTTATGCAATAATTGTCTCATATAGCCAGAAAAAGTTAAATAATGGTGCTCGACATTAAAATTTTTGAAAATTCTTGTAGGTCTAACAAATTCTCCTACAAAATTTTACATGACAAACTACTGCCGGAGAGGGTTAAAACATTATCAAGCTGGTGTTGAAGTTATCTATCAAAGGCGTTAAAAATTTTCAAGCTGCTCTTTATCAAATTCCGCGCTCCATATACAAAATTTAAAGGTAATCGGTCTAATTGATTTTAATTGAAAGAGGAACAACGGAAAAAACATTTTTTAAAGCTTTTATACCAGACAGTGTTAATTAAGGTTAATAGCTTGAAATATTTGGTCAGAAGAACATTTCTGAACTGACGTACCAAATAAATGGGAATACCTTGAAAATAGGCCGGATGATCAGTTTTGGAAAGTCTTGTTTAAATGGAATGATTTTGTTCTGTATGATGTAGAGGAAAAAAAGGGTGTACGCAGGTATTTGTACACCTAAAAGATAAAATACTGCAATTACAATAGCGATAACAATCTTTATACCCGTATGACTATATAGTCAAAGGGTATAAAAAGTTTGCCATTACGTTTGTGACATAGAGAAGTAGGGGGGATAGATATAGACTCAAGTGTATGTATCGGATCAGAATCGAAAAATAAATCGATTAAGCTATGTATGTCCATCCGTCCGTCCGTCCGCACGATAACTCAAAAACTAAAGGAGCTAGAATCTTGAAATTTTCTCAAATTAATTTTTTTGCAATAGCCGTCATCACTATTTAAATCCAGCCATTTTGGTCCATGGGTTCGGGTAGTTGCCATACAACTTCTTTTTTTATAAGAGTATTTCTCTGTACCTATTACAGCTGCGTGTCTGAAATTTTGCCAAAAGTAGTTTTGTTTTATGGCCAGTTTCTGCAAAATTTGGTTGGTCTCCTGCAGTGGGTTCGTGTAGCTGCCATACAACTTCTTATTTTACACGAGCATTACTCTCCACCTAATGAAGCTGGGTGTCTGAAATTTTGCCAAAAATAGTTTAGTGTAATGGCCAAAGTTATTGATTTGATTGGTCTATTGCAGAGGGTTCGAGTAGCTGCCATACAACTCCTTCTTTTATATGAGTATTCCATTAAACTTAAAAAAGCTGTATGTTTTTTCTTATACAAAGAAATTTTCCTAATACAAAGAAGGTTTGGCATGTGCATATTTTTGAAAAATTCTTTCGTGCTTAATAGAAAATTCTATATTGCGTAGGTTTTAACCTAATCCATTTTTAGGAAATATTTTGTCAGAAATTAAATACCTTATTTAATATTTGAATAATAAAATAATATAAAGCTTATTATTTAATATTCTTCAATTTTTTAAATAAAAAGTTTGTAACTTTTACATTGGGACATTTTATCAATATAAGAAATTCCCTCAAATCTTTAATCTGTTGGACTGAGCATAATTTTATTCAATAATAAAAATGAAAGTTGGATACTAAAAATTTAATATTATGATCGCTGGAAAACTCAATAAAACAAAACAACAGAATAAAAACTTTTATTTAAATAATACATCAATATGACAACTGTAGTGGAATACTTATATAAAAGAAGGAGATGTATGACAGCTACTCGAACCCTCTGCCGTAGACCAACCAAATTTTGCTGTAACTTTGGCCATTACACTAAACTATTTTTAGCAAAATTTCAGACACCCAGCTTCATTAGGTGTAGTGAAATGCTCATATAAAAGAAGGAGTTGTGTGGCAGCTACTCGAACCCTCTACAGTAGACCATCAAAATTTTGCAGAAACTTTGGCCATAAAACTAAACTACTTTTGGCAAAATTTCAGACACGCAGGTGTAATAGGTACAGAGTAATACTCATATAAAAAAGGAGTTGTATGGCAGCTACCCGAACCCATAGACCAAAATTACTGGATTTAAATAGCGATGACAGTTATTGCAAAAAAACGAAGCTCCTTTAGTTTTTGAGTTATCGTGCGGACGGACGGACAGACGGACGGACAGACGGACGGACATACATAGCTAAATCGATTTCTTTTTCGATTCTGATCCGATTCATACACTTGAGTCTATATCTACCCCCCCTCCTTCTCTGCGTCACAAACGTAATGGCAAATTTATTATACCCTTTGACTATATAGTCATACGGGTATAAAAATTGTCACGTTTTGACACAAAAGAATTTTTATGAGAAATTTAAATATACGCATAAAATAATTGAGTTTGTTAACTATGTAGAATATAAAAAGTTGAAATGAAAGGACATTTATTTATATAACCATCTTGTATTTGAACTGACAATGTTATTTCCAATATAAAAATTAAATAAAATGAATGATAAATTTAAATATTAAAGAAAATTATGGTATTCTATAATGCCTCAATGAAAAAAGTCCTCAAAAGAATATTTTTATTAAATTTATGACAATTAGATTCAGTTGGTTGAACGGTGGTTCATTGAAAAAGATTTACTTCGAAAATGTAAAAATTTAAATATTTTCTATCTCTATTATAAAATAACATAATGGGACCCCTTATTTTTTGAACCCATTGAAATTGTATTTTGGAGAAATTTTTCGTACAGCCTTTCTTTTTTTTCAAATGTTTTTTTTTTAAATTACAGTTTTTGCATAATTTTAGGATGATTTGTTATTTCATTAGAATCAATTTACTAGATTTGTATAATTGTTTCTTATTAGAAATTTTAATTTATGTTCTGTACCATGTTAACAAACAATGTAACGTTTCTGAACAGTTTAACGCCGAAAACAGAAAATAATTCATTAAATAAATTTCCCACACTTTCAAGCATTAATTATGGATACCACCAGCCTGTACAACGAATTTTTTCATACCAATATTTTTCATAAAAAATCGAAGACCGTGCATTATCGTATAAAAATTTAGAATATAATATTAAAGGCGCAGTTATTATTTAATGCATTTTAAATACTATCACGGGCTCGTACGAACATTTCAACTGGTGCACTCTTACTCACTCTTTATTTAAAAAAACGCCCTTAAATATGCAACTTTTGACTACCTGATTTAGCGTAAAATCAATTTTCGAGCTATTTTAATTCTTATATAACAAAACAATAATGTTACGCTGAATCATAATGATATCATTTTATTATTTTATATAAAAAACCTTAAATTTATAGTAAAATACATACTAAGTTCTTAAAGTCTTTATGGAATCTAATAAATCAGCAAAAGTTTCAAAATAAAATGTCAGAAAAGAATGATAAAATTTTGAAGTCACGAATTTTAAAAAATTTGCCAATTCCTTTCATTTTTTGTTGTTTTGATATAATATTAGAATAGAACAGCTTGTCCAAAATGTTTTGGAAATTTTAGATATATTTGTTTAAAGTATTTTGGAAATTATTAATGTTTGTATTTATAAAATCGAATTTTGCAATTCATATGTTTTTTGTGTATTTAAATTAAAATTGAAAAAATGTTTTTGAAATTTAAATATTTGAAATTAATTTAAATAATTGGGTTACCTATAGTGTATCGTTTATAAAAGTGTTTAGAATATTAAATAGATTTAGTTTTAGTTAAATTGATAGTTGACGGATGATATAATTTTACAATATTTACAAAAATATTATTTTAGTTGAAATTAATTTAATTGATTTGAAAAAAACTCAATAAAGTAATATTGATAGTTGATATTTAGACGTTTTTTATTTTTATATTTTGGAAAATAAATTAATTTGTATGTACCTATATTGACCTGAAATCTAGAGTCGAATCATGTAAGTAATTCGCATCGAAATTATTTTATAATTTGAATTGCAACGTGTAAATCAAGTGATACATAGGCTCATAGTTTAATTCAAATTATTAGAAGGAATTGCTGCACAATACATAACTCAAATTTAGACAAAATTGCGATTCATATTTGCTAGATGCCATGCGAGTTCCCTACCTGGTTAGACACCTAGTTCTTTTAAACAAAAATATTTATATGTATATTATTTAGCTTTAGAAAAGATTTTTTTACGTATTAGTTTAGTTTAATTATCCGCGAACAAGTGATAAAACAAAATTAAGTTGATACGAATGCATTAACAAAGGTATCTGTATCTGGTTCATGGAAAACAAATCGCATTGACGACTTATTATATTTCGATACTGTTAAATATTATGGGAGGTGATTCAGGTACTTGGCAAGTAAATCGCATAGCCAAAATTCAAAATAAGAATTATTTCTAATTTCATTGTATACATGTGCAAATATTGTATATCAATACTATTTTCTTAAATAAAGTCGAAACTGTTACATTTTGTAATACGTAAGTAGATTATATTTCGATTCAAGTAATTGATACACAAAAAAAAAATTACTTATATAATTCTTGTTGTTTCTTAAAAATTTGAAGATGAATAAGTTATGTAGTCTACCTTTTGTATGTTTTAAATTTGATAAAATTTCGGGGCCGTTAGTTCAAATCCCTTCTTGGTGAATTTTTTTTTTTTAATTTCAATTAATTTGTTTTTTATTCAATTACGTACTTGTTTAAATTTTAAATTTTTAAATTAAAATTCGATAAAATTGTTTGTTAAAAGATTTGAAATTTTTTTATAGGTTTATTTTGTTTCAATAATGATCTATTTCTCCATCTATTAACTTTATTATGTAGACATATTTTTAAAATGTTGCAAAGCTCTGTATATTGTTTCATTACCTTTGTTTAGATTCAAATCGAAATACTTGTATGTTGCCAACATTCTACAATGTACCCTAATGTTTAATTATGAACCTATTTCTATGGACATAAAATTGAATTATGAATTGAGCTTTGCATTATCAAATGCAAATTAATTTTTTGATTGTTTTTATTATACCTACCTAATTAAGTAAAAAAAATATATTTGCTTTGATTACTATGGTGCAGTTCATTTGGCTTTATTTCAGGGATGAGATAAGGGAAGCTTTGAAATTGCTTTGAAACCTTGCTTGCTTTATTTACTTTCCAAAGCAAAAAGCAAGCAACGCAACAAAGCGTATATTTGGCCTTCGCCATTATTTCAGTTTTTAACTGAAACTAATGAAGATATACTACAAAACTGTTCATGTGAAGCATAGTCTTAGTTTTTAATACCAAAATTATTTACTATTTATTTAAAATTCCCAGAAAACCTTCTGTGACTTTTAAAACTGAAATCAATTTTTTCAAACTAATAAATAAATTTAAGTTCATAAAAAATTTTTTTTTTTTATTAAAAATTAATAAAATATTTTTTGGCCTGCTTACGATAATTTATGATATTTTATTTTCTAAAATAAAACACATTCAACAAAACATTAATATTTTATTTTTTAATAATTAAACACATTCAACAAAACACATTTAATTGAATGCGTTTGTTACACATTCATTCTAGACAAATATATTAATAAAATAAATAAATAATAGTAAAATAAATAATTATATGAGCTTTAAATTTGGTAAAAACTAATTTAGGTAGTTATATGTGTTTTATATTCCGGAAAATTTAGTTGAATAGGAGTAGCGATTCGGATAACTATTACACGCCTCCAAAAACAAAATAACCATATCTCCTAAACTAATGGTGAGTTTATATTAGAGCTGGAACAAGTGGTAAGAGTTTCGATAAGAACAAAGCGTAGAACATTATATTTTGTTTATCGCTGATCAAATCGATGATCCAATATAAACAGGTCCATTTAAATCAATCGAATATAAATGCATCCTATAGGGGTAAAACCTTTAAATGTGTTTTGATGTATAGTTTTATAAGTCGTTTGCATGGCCTCACAGTTGTTTACTCTTTGTTAATATTGAAGCTTTACATTGATTGCAAAATAATTTATAACTGTTACAATGATGACTTTAAAAATTTAATTCTGATTTATTTTAACATATGTGCCCTTCCCACGCAAATTTACGATGCAGGAATTTTGTGAATTAAAAAAAATTCAATATATAAAATTGATTTGGTTTACAATAAGCCTTCAAAAAAAAGTAGGTTTCATATGGGTTCTGTCCTGATTGTTAACGAATGTTTGCTGAGGAATCAAGCAAAAAATAAATAAATGATATATAAGTCCTTTACAAAAGGATACAAAATAAATATTCTTCAAATACAAATACAAACATGATGCGATACAATAAAGACATTATGATCAAGAGAATAAATTAATTCATGTGGTGATATTTTAATAGGATTATGATACCAACAGGTTGCAAAGAATATTTGAGATGAATTGGAAATATTTTAGATGGGATTGTGTGTATTTTGTAATTTGTTTTTGTTGAAGTGAATGTGATAAATGAATATATGTGTGTATGTCTATTATGGACATCGAAAATATATGAACAGTCTTTTTAATGATACTGATTTATTTTTGACATTAGAAATGTTCTTAAAATAGATTATACTTAAAATATAGTACTGATGATTAAATAATAATCTTCTTTCTTTCTTTGCCATTAATTAAATTTACTTCGCAGTCATCATTAGCTACGTATAGTAATCAAAATTAAATATCCGGGTTTTAATTTGTTCTGTAATTAGGAAATCAAGAAAATTTCAAAATTTAATTACGTCAGAACATGCTTGCGGAAATGCCACTTCTTTTAAATAAATAATAAATGAATTGCATAGTTACATTTGATGGTTAAAATATTTAATCAAAATACAAGAGGATGGTAAAATTAAATTAGAGCAATTTGGAAGTAACAAATGTTTAAGTAATTGAAAATTACAGAAATAAAATAAATGGACAACCCATTTCTGAATAATTTAAATTGATAATATTGTTCCCGATACACAGAGTATTCTGTAAAAAGCGTTTGTCATTCTTTGATCGATATAATGAATTTGATTCCTTTGATGATCTTTTGAGGGCTTGAAGGCTGTCTTTAAGAACTTTGTAAGTAGTGAAGGATATTTCAAGATTGTTGCAGCAATTAAGGGAGTTGCCTTTTGACAGTACTGATTTAGATACTTTGTATTAAAGTGGTCATGGCGTTCTGCAAACTGAAGATCGTTGTCCTACATTAGACAACTGTTTAAACTTTAAACAAACTAAAACCATTTAAAGTCGTCTAGCCCAAGTAGAAAATTAAACTCCCGAACCACTTATGCATATGAGATGGGATAGAAAAGGTTATTTTATTTTTCGTACTTCATTTTTATTTCATGTCCAACTTAATATCTCATTAATTACTTTCTGTAATCTTAATAATTCAGAGTATAAAATATCAATTACTTATTCTATAGAGAAAACTTTGTGTATTTATTTTCCCTTGCCCGGCACAAATGCAATTACATTTATTATGGCAAATTAGTTTTAATGACTTTCAAAAGGTTATTGACTTCCTCTCTTTTGTTACAGTTTTATTTAAAATGTTAAAGTTATAACTAAGGCATTTTTTAGATCCGTATAATAATATTTAAAGCACGAAAAATATATTACAAATTTTGTAAAAGTTTTTTAATTTAAATTTATTTTAAAAAATTTTTATAAAATAATTTTACAATTACATCCTACATTTATTCTAATGTAAATATTTGAATTCAATGGAATATAAATTTCAGTATTTTCCACATTTTTGTATTATTTTGTTAGTAAAAATTTTTTATTTTGTTGGCTATTATATTCCAAAAGAAAAACTTCCTGTTTTAGATATTCTTTTGTTTTTCGGATACTTTCTATAATAAAAAGGGGATATCCGAAGAAATGTTGTAAAATATAACATAATACAAGGTATAAATTTATATTGTGAGCTTACAATTAGGCCATTTTGGTATTAATTTAATTATATAATTTTTAAAAGAAATAAAACTAAATATTTAATTTAAAATTTAATTTATTAGCCAATTAATAAAATTAATAACTAGAGGTACTATGGATGGCAAAACATAATTGATTTTTAAAATTAATCTGTGTCATATTTCATCAATTTTTACAGGCGACAATATAATAAAATAATCACAAATCTCTAATAAATTTTTATTCCTTACTTCAAAAATAGGTAAAGTGGTATATTAGCTTTGGTACGGCATTTGTAATCCCCAAAAGAGATTCTATTAATCTCTAGACTATTTGGAATAAGATTATACTGTGACAACTCTGTCATCAATGATCAATCATATTTTATAGGAATCGCTGTTATAAAGCTCAAGTTTTTTATACCCTACACCTATAGAATAGGTAAAGGGGTATATTAACTTTGGTATGGTGTTTGTAACCACCTAAAGGAAGCGAGCTAGATATGGAAAAGTATATATATTTGTGATCAGCGTGACCGCCTTAGTCGATATAGCCATGTCCGTCCGTCCGTCCGTCCGTCCGTCCGTCCGTAGGCACGATAACTCAAAAAATAATGGAGCTATCTTGATGAAATTTTAACTGTAGGTTACTAGGACTGAAAGTACGGCGGGGATTGCATATGGGCGAAATCGGCCCATGGGTTCGGATTCTGGACCTTTTAATCGATCGAAGGGCTAACGAACATATATAAGAAATCACGATAACTCAACAACTAATGACGCTTTCTTCATCAAATTTGTGCTGTAGGTAACTAGTAATGAAACTACTTCGGGGATTCCGTAAGGTCGGGATTGGACCATGCGTTCGGAACCTAGAACTTTTTGATCGAATTTAGGCCAAACGAGCATAATTCCGAAACCAATGAAGATAGAACCTCCAAATTTGGTATCAGGGTGTCCCCTCCTATCTCCTAAGTGTCTTGAGAATTTGGGTCCCATTGGACTACTGGGTCGGGGACCAGCCACACATTTCCGAAGACCTTAAAACATATCTTTAAAATTAATAAAGATAACAACTTGAAAAAGTGTAGAAGCTTCCAATTTGCCACAAGGGTGTTCTTTACTATCTCTTGCGTGTTCCCTTAATTAGGGATCAATTGGAGTGGTGGTTCAGTACCCCTCTCAGACCTCCCAAGTTTTAAAAGCTTATAATCGAAATTACTAAAAATAGTTACTTAAAATTAAGATAGATCGTTTAAATTGTGTACAAGTGTTAACTAGTACTATAAGTAAAGCGCGGGCTGTATAAGGGCGAAATCAGCCCATGGGTTCAGATTCTGGACCTTTTAGTCGGGGTCAGGGATAACGAACATATATTAAAAATCACGATAACTCAACAACTAATGAGGCTATCTTCATAAAATTTGTGCTGTAGGTTATTGGTAATGAAACTACGGCGGTGATTACGTACGGTGAGGATTGGACAATGGGTTCGGAACTGAGAACTTTTTTATCGAATTTAGGCCAAACTAGCGTAATTCCGAAACCAATGAAGATATAACTTCCAAATTTGGTATCAGGGTGTCCCTTCCTATTGCGTAAGTGTCTTTGAAATTTGGACCCCATTGGACTAGTGGGTCGAGGACCAGGCACTCAGTTCCGAGGACCTTAAAGCATATTTTCGAAATTAATAAAAATAGTAACTTGAAACAAATGTAGAAGTTTCAAATTTGGCCCAGGGTGTTCTTTACTATTTCTTCCATGCCCCCCTAATTTGGGATCATTTGGAGTGGTGGTTCAGGACCTCTCTTAGACCCCCAAATGTGTAAAAGCTTATCATCGAAATTAATAAAACTAGTAACTTAAAATTAAGATAGAACGTTCCAATTGTATACAAGGGTTAACTAGTATTGAAAGTATGACGGGACTGCATATGGGCGAAATCGTACCATGGTTTGGGGTTCTGGAACCCTTGAAAAGTTCAAGGACTAACAAACATATATCTTAAAACACCATAACTCAAAAAATAATGCCGGTATTTTGATGAGATTTAAACTCTAGGTTACTAGTAATGAAAGTACCATGGGAATTGGTTCTGGTTGAGTTTAATTTCAAAGCCAAAGAATATATTTCCTATGTCCTATGTGTCTCCGAAATCTAGACTTAATTGTAGTGGTTCAGCTATATTCAAAGGTACTTGCTGCATTTATGTAAAATTTATTTGAATATTTAAATGAATTATATGAAAAGGTCTAAATTTGTAATTGTATTTTAGAAATACATTTATTGCATATTTTGCGTTTGTAAGCTTTTCTATTAGGTATATAAACTAACAACTTAAAATAATTGCAATTTTTAAAAATTTGGATTATTAAATATATTATGCTTTGATTATCTTTTTATCACAAAATTTAATAATTAGAATTTTTTCATTTTGTAATTGAGTTGCAATAAATATATTTTCATTTATTTCAAGTTTGCTTGTTTTTGAATATTTTTAAATAGACAAATTAGTAAGAATTTGTAATATTTTTTAATAGATAATATAATTAGAAAATGTTTTTAGTATTATAAAGTTAATTTGGTTAGCTATGTCTTACGATCAAATTAATAACAGCTTTTATGGTGTTAAAATGACTTATGGATATGTCCTTAAATTTGAACCAAATAGGTGTAGGGTATTTCAAAGTCGGTTGCACCGACTGACTGTTTCTTTACTTGTTTTTTAATTCATGAGATGTAAATATTTTATTAGAATATGAATTATGTCTGAATTAAAACAGTTACACGAACCTGCCAAATAGAACTATTAATGTTTGCCAGAAATTTTTGATAAAAAACTTCAGATACACAATTAAAATAAATCCAGAGTTATACACTTACATAATAAAAAAAAATTAAATTGCTAGGCACCTACTCCATCTCTTAATTGTAAACAAATTTAATTTTGTGCAAACTCATGATTTTTAAACTATTGATCTTTATGATATGAATTTTACATTATTTAACATTTATTAAAAGAAAGTTGAGTTATAAATTATCTAACTATATAAAGTTTTGCAGTTTGAAGTTTTTTAGGGCCGTTCGAAACTCTTTTAATTAAATAAGAAGGTTGGAATTTATACAAATGCAGGTTAGTTTCGAGGTTAACGATATGAAAAGATTTTTGTAAATTAGATTTAGGAATATGGGATGGGGAAAATTGGTTGAGATATTTTGTTAAGAACACATGTTAATGTTTTTTCTAAATTAACCTAAATCATACATTATAAGTTTTTTTGTTTTTTTTTTACGAGGATTGATGAAAAGTATCAAAAGACGCCCAGAATCACTGTATGAAGTTCATCCGGGTAGTGTTGGACTTTAATCAACTAAAACCATCCCCTTTTCTTAAACCAAACTTGAAATAGACCTTAAATACATATATGTATTGTTTCATTATTAGGATCGGGATTGGGAAGGAAATTAGGGTTAAGATTTGGGGATTGGGATTGGGTGGATGTTAATGTTCCTCTTAAGCTTTATTGGATCGTACATATAAAAACTACCACACATATATCCTACGTATAAACTTTGGGAAACACATTACATGGTAACCGATTCCATTATGGCAATGTCCGCACAACTAACAAACTTCCATAAGCCGTGTTTCGCCATCTTACTAATTGACAAACAGTGTAGGAGTGAGCATCTATCGCACTCCTTGTTTCACGATGAAAAACTTTGAGAGGAGACTTTAATTGTTTGATTTCTTTGGAACAGGTGTTCGTTCGTACAAGGTGAACTATATAAAACAGATTTAGTGATCAAACGGTTCGCCGATGGTTAGTAGTATTCGCCGAGATAATTTGTAAGACGGATAGCTCTATTTTGCGAAATATCCCAGTGGTTTGCGGAGCTCCAGCGAAAATATTATAAACTTAAGGAAATTCATTGAATGGAGTTTGCAAGTAGTTTTTTTTCTCCAAAAAACTTTAGCATCTAAAAACTATTATACCTGAAAATCTTAATCCATCGTCTTTATAAAAATTTATTAAGATTATTTATATTTATTGAAGGAGGTTATAGTACAACCAAAGATTACAGAATATTATATTCTATAATCTTTGGTATAACTTATATGATTTTAAAAATTTTCATATATCATATTTCAAAATACAATTAAAAACTACGTTAAAATTAAATTAGCTATTTAATATTTAATTTATTTTTAAAAGCTCTTTCCTCTGCTCTTTTTGTAATAAGCTATGTTCTTTAATCTTGTAATACTTTTAGTTTTGAAATTGTTTTTGAAAAACTCTTTTGTGTTTTTATATTTTTTAATAATTTAATTGAATTCAAACGGAACTCGTAAAAAAAAGAGAAAACTTAATTATTTTAAAATATTATCGCAAGCGAATCCTTTTAAAGAATTCAAATAAGATATTAAAATTTTGGAAAATTTTATGATTATTTAATCCGACCATCTGTTTGTCACTGTTTTGTTGTGGGATTAAGATGAATTATTCTTGAGATATCTTTACTTTTAAGATATACTTTAAAATAGGTTTATAAGTTTTAATTAATATTTGGTAGATAGTTGGTAAATTTATTTTTATTCTCTATATATATAAGAGCGAACGTTTGTTCGTTTGTTTGTATGTATGTGTCGAGTAGACTCCTAAACTGCTCAGCCGATTCTCATGAAAATTTGTATATAGGGATTTTTGGGTACGGAAAGAAATCGTGGCCTAAAAATTTTGACCTAACGGACCGCAAAGTTGGGGCTGTGTTGCAAGTATTTAAAGTTTTTTGTTCTAAAAGGAAAACGGTTTGACTAGTTGACTTCAAATTTTGTATACGTGATGCTCCTTGAGAATTGAGTTGACATTATTAACAGTTTTGGAATTTGTTAACCTATGTCGGGCCGAAGGTTGATCAAAAAAAATTTTGGGTCCAAATTTTGTCCGATTTTACGAAACACTGCTTGAGCTAAAAAGAAAGCCCCAAAAAAATTTTTGTTGAGTTCCATTAACCCATTGCGACCCAACAGCTTTTTATACGTTTTTTTGTTACTTTACTCTAAATTAGAAATGGCCGATTTTCTTCAAATTTTGTATACGTGTTCCGTTTTGAGAATGGAGTTAACTCTATTAACCGACTTGGAATTTGTAAACCCATGCCGGCCCGACGATTGGCCAAAATTTGGAATCGAATTACGTCCAATTTTACCAAAGAGAAAGTCTCAAAGAATTTTTTGTTGACTTTAAATTAGAAACGGTTTGAACGGTTGACTCCAAATTTTGTATGCGAGAAGCATCTGGAAAATAGAGTTGAGTCTGTTAGCAGGCTTGGGGTTTGAGGAAGTGAATTACGTCCAGTTTTTGAAAGTAGTTAGTACTTCTTTGAATTATAGAAACTTTAAAAAAATTTCTAGAATAATCCTAGCAAAAACGTTTAAAACATTTTAAACTCAACATTTAAACCATGTGTAATTTTTATGTTAACTTTTGCAGTGACATTAACTTAAACTAAACCTCCATTGATAGGCGCAGCAACGCGCACCGGGTATTAGCTAGTTTTAAATAAATCAATTAAGTTCAAAGTTAAATCCATCAAGTCAAAAGTTTGAGCGGTCAGCTGATAATGGTAAAATTTATAACTGTATTTAAAATGAATTGGTTGTTATTGACTGTCTTTTCATTCATTAGTGTAAAACTAATCCGTAAAAACCTAAAAAGTGAAGGAAAAATTGATATTGTATTGATAGTGTAACTGTAATGGAATTGCATACTTTTAGGTTTTAATTTTTTGTTGTAGTTGTAACTTTTTACTTCGAAAGAAGCATTTTTAATTTAATTGAATTTTTTTTAAATTTAACCAAGAATTTTATATTTAAAATATAGATTTCATTGCCTAAGACTCCTGTTTTTATACTCTCCGGCCTATTTTAAATACTTTTGTTTTGCTGAACCAGTTTTATTATAACATAGAGGTAGAGCCTGAAAATTACAACAATCCTGATTAGATAATTTAAAGGTATTAAAATTTAACTGAAATAAAAATTTCTTTACTTGAAGTAAAAATCCCTTCACTTAATTTAAAAATTCTTCTTTTCAAGTAGGAAAGTCTTCATTTAAAATTGAAACATTTTCATAATAGCAGAAATAATGTCCTCAGTTAAAGTAAAAATATCTTCAGTTCACTGCAAAAAGAGCCAACTAACATCTTATTGATTTAATTATAATTAATGTAACTATTGTAACGGTAGTTTTTTTAAATTTTTTTTTCCGTTCTAGTCTTTTTGTTGCTCCAGTAAAAAAGGTATACAAAAAGATACAAAAGATGTTCTCTAAGTTTTAGTTTAAAGTTCCTGTAAAATATTTGAACTTTTTCACAGTTAACAGGTATAAATAAAATACAAGGGAACAAAAGAAAAGGTGAAATTGCGATGTTACATTAGTTTGTTGTAAGTGTTGTTTTTTCAAAGGAATTTTTAAAGGATGTTAAAAGCCGGAAGAAACCAAAGAGAAAGATCGAGGGGAAAAGGAATTGTAATTAGAAGAAATTTAATGAAAATTAAAAATAAATTTTTCATATAAAAGATATAAAGTGAAAGTTGTCGGAGAATTTTGGTTTTACCACAAAATTTAATAGAAATTCAACACATTATATGAAATGTTTTTATTTAAAACCGCGATGAAACATAATTTGAGTAAAAGTATTGAAAGGAAAATTAGATTCATAAAAATATTGTTTTAGGGGAATAAACTGATTTAGAGATCATTTAGAACTTTAAGAAATATCCGTCATTCTTGGAGCGTGTCTATCTGAAAAAGTAGCGAAGACTTGATCCCAAAACGTTAGAAAATCAACATTATATGAGATTCAATGTAAATGATAGATAACACAAAACTTATTAACTTTATATTTTATATATTCATCTTTAAGTTCCTTATTTACTCTTACGGATTCATTAGAGAGCCCAAAGTAATCATTTACGAATCAAATATAATGAAATTTACTCATCCATGTGACTCAAGTCCCGAATGCCAATTGAAAATATAGTTATAGTTCAAAAAACGAGACTAAGATAAATTTAGATTTATGAAATAGAAGCTGAAAACTAGCGACTAGTTTAAATAGAGATTTATATTTAACGGCGTCCTCTGTGATATTACTAAAGCACACTATTTTGTTAAAAAATTCTATTTAAGAAAAGTACTTTACGTATAAGTATAAAGTAAAACATATCTAAAATGTCTGAAGCCATACAAATATTCTTGCAAATAAAAACTTGGGAAAGGGTACAGAGAACAGCTTCTGTAAATATTCCTTACACAATGGCGTTTGTCAGAAACTAGCTAATACCCGGTGCACGTTCCTGCGCCTCTCAATGAAGGTTTAATTGAAGCTGATGTTACTGCAAAAAGTTAACACAAAAATTACACACGTTTTACACATGTAAAATTTAAAATGTATGAAAGCAATCTTTTTAAAACGATTTTTCTAGGATTATTCTAGTAATTTTTGAAACTTTCTGTTATTCAAAATTCTGTTACTTCCAAAAAATTTTTTTTGACCAATCTTAGGACCCACTGTTAACAGACTCAACTCCATTTTCAAGTTGCTTCACACTTATAAAATTTGAGGTCAACCGGCCAAATCGTTTCTAATTTAGAGTTAGGAAACGCAAAAATCTATGAAAAGACGCTGTGCCCCAAAGGGTTAACGGAACGACACTTTCTCTTTGGACGTAATTTGCTTCCATATATTATTTTTGTCAATCGTCGGGCCGGCATAAGTTAACCAATTGCAAGTCTGTTATAAGAGTTAATTTCATTCTCAAAACGGAACACATATACAAAATTTGAAGAAAATCGGTTAAACCGTTTCTAATTTAGAGTAAAGTAACCAAAAAATTTATCAAAAGCTGTTGGTTCGTAATGTGTTAATGGAACTCAACAAAATTTTTTTTGAGGCTTTCTTTTTAGCCAAAGCAGTACTTCACAAATTTTGACAATATTAGCTTCCAAAATTATTTTGACCAACCCTCGGACCGACATGGGTTAACAAATTCCAAAACTGCTAATAGTGTCAACTCTATTCTCAAAGAGCATCACGTATACAAAATTTGAAGTCAATCGGTCAAACCGTTTTCATTTTAGAACAAAGAAGTTTAAATACTTGCACTACAACCCGTAACTTAGCGGTCCGTTAGAGCAAAATTTTTGAGCCACGATTTCTTTCCGTACCCAAAAACCTCCATATACAAATTTTCATGAAAATCGGCTGGGCAGTTTAGGAGTCTATTCGCTACATACAAACAAACAAACAAACTTTCGTTTTTATACCCGTATGACTATATAGTCAAAGGGTATAATAAATTTGCCATTACGTTTGTGACGCAGAGAAGGAGGGGGGGTAGATATAGACTCAAGTGTATGGATCGGATCAGAATTGAAAAATAAATCGATTTAGCTATGTATGTCCGTCCGTCTGTCCGTCCGCACGATAACTCAAAAACTAAAGCAGCTAGGATCTTGAAATTTTCGCAAATTCGTTTTTTTGCAATAGCCGTCATCGCTATTTAAATCCAGCCATTTTGGTCCATGGGTTCGGGTAGCTGCCATACAACTTCTTTTTTTATATGAGCATTACTCTGTACCTATTACAGCTGCGTGTCTGAAATTTTGCCAAAAGTAGTTTAGTTTTATGGCCAAAGTTTCTGCAAAATTTGGTTGGTCTAGTGGAGTGGGTTCGAGTAGCTGCCATACAACTTCTTATTTTATATGAGCATTACTCTCCACCTAATGAAGCTGGGTGTTTGAATTTTTGCCAACAATTGTTTAGTGTAATGGCCAAAGTTTCTGCAAAATTTGGTTGGTCTGCTGCAGAGGGTTCGAATAGCTGCCATACAACTCCTTATTTTATATGAGCATTACTCTCCACCTAATGAAGCTGGGTGTCTGAAGTTTTGCCAAAAATTGTTTAGTGTAATGGCCAAAGTTTCTGCAAAATTTGGTTGGTCTACGACAGAGGGTTCGAGTAGCTGCCATACAACTCTTTATTTTATATGAGTATTCCACTACACTTAACAAAGCCAAAAGTAATTAACCGGATGATATAATGTATATGTTACGGTCATACGGGTATCCCAGAGTTGACACAGTCTACTCTACTACACTCTTCCTCGTTATATATATAGATATTACAAAATATCGTTAAGATATGTCTTACGTAATATTTGAAAACTGATATGGATTGAAATAAAACTATATCTTTAAGAAAATCAGGTAAAATTTATAGAGTTTTTCTAAGGGATTTGGATTCTTCATAATATGCCATTAACTAAGTAATGTCCAGGAAGTATTTATGTAACTGGTGTGCATTGCATCGTTATCGGATGATTTTGGATTCCTCATATATGCAAACAATTATGCGGGATATATTAATATAGGACAGTTGCTCCTCATACAAAAGGGAAAACTTCTTCAGTTCTTTATTAAATTAGAAATAATCTGTTTTAAAAATATTAATCTATATTCTATTTAATATTTTAACTATTTTCTAAAATTAGATAAGTTTAACAAATACTTATCAGTTAAAGAAAAGCATTTTCTAATCCAATTGAATCAAATTTAATTTTAGATCATTTTTCTATTAAAAAGTTTTTTTATATTTTTGTGTTAGAAATTTATCTCCTTTTCCAATTTTCTTTGATTTATTTATTAAATTATATGCTAGGTATATAAGCTTTATATATTATATACATATATTTATCTAAGAAGAAGATTAATTAAAAAGAAAATATTATTAACAATGATTCAAAAAAAAACACACGAAAAAAAATAGAATATTAACGATTCCATTCACTTTAAATGAAAAATTGTTAATAATGATGAGAAAAAATTAAAAGAAAAACAAAAAGTTATCAAACCTTTTTTTGAACCTCCAAAAGAAAAATTTTCACCACAACTTTTTGTTTATTTTTCTTATTAAAAATCAAAATATTCTTAAAATACCGCCTTCAGGGATCATCATGTTAAATTCCAAATATTTGTTTTTCTTATTTTTTTATACTTCCATAAGAACTGCCGATTGCCGGATGTTGAGTGCGAAATATATATATGTATACAAAATCCATAAATCCTTATAAAAACAAACAAGAAAACAAGTGTACATACTTTAACACACGCAACTAAATTTATAAATAAATTGTACTAAAAGGAATCAGGATTATCAGGATGGTGATATTATTAGAAGCACCTACTAATGTACACTTTATGAAAATTTATGACATAAGATATCATGTCTTCAAAATTAAATTGATTTTGTTTTGTTGTTGTTGTTGTGGTGCTTTTATCTTAAAAGGTGATTTTGATTTTTGATCATAAATATCGCATGTCATTTATATTGAAGCTGGACAACTTTAAGTTATAGTGCTACTAATGGAATATGAAAAATTATTCAATAAAATTATTTGATAGGTCATAGATGATTGTAATAAAAGCTCTATTAAGTCTTCAAAAAACTGGTTTAATACGGGATACAACCAGAACTGTATACTTATTAAATGGATCTCTATGTATTATTCATTTGTCATAGAAACTATTTTGAAAGATCCATATAAATTTTAAGATTGATAACTTTTTTAGAGTGAAAAACATTAGATGGAAATGTGTTCCGGATTTTAGCGGTTCTCACAATGGAATAGCTTCCATAACTGGTTTTAAGCCATCTAGAAATTTTCATAGTGTAGCAATGATCACTTGAAGCCACCATAAAGCCTTATACAAGCCTTCTGAAAAGGAAATAAATAAATGAGATCTGTTAAAGAATATGATTTTATATCCAGAAGATATCAATAAAAAGGTGATGATGATCCAATATTTCGACAAGTACTAAAAGAAGTAAAAGTTGCCTGGATAATGAAATCGTAGTTTGGGCGTAAGGGGTGATGTCAGATTTAGTAAATGTCCAAAAGTGGGAATAACGTTTTATTATGTTGGATGTTAGCTTAAAAGGTATTGGATAAATTTTATGAAGGAAAATGCTTTATAGCGGAAAAAAAATTCCAAGCATATAGCAGGATTCTTAACTGTATAAGAACTCGTTTTTCAGAGTTGTTCTACTTATCTGCTTTAACTAAAATAATTATACTTACGGCATGTTGTATTATTTCTTTTTGAAAACGAAAAATCAGGGAAAATTATGGTTATATCGACAAAAAATTAATAGGATCAAGAATAAAAGAGAATTGGTGTAGAAGAGCAGCGTCGTAGATTGCCTGAATTTATATTTTAAGTTTCGAACAACAAAATTTAAAATATTTATTAAAAAACATAATCAGTCATAAACAGTGAATTAAATTAAAGGTCTTCATTTAATCAGGCTCAGTTAATTTTGGACATTTAAGTTTTCTTTTATATCCCAAAAACCGAATTCAAAAATATTGACTAATCAAAAAAACATGTCTATTAATTGTTACTAAAAATCAAAGTACATTTACTCTAAACAAGTCAATTTATAGAGCAGAAATCTAGTTCATATCGATACTTATTGGTAAAACCAATGTTACAAACGAATATTAAAAATTTTAACGCATTATTTATTTTTAAATAGATAGCTATTTATCTAATGTAACTTACAATTTTTCTTTACTTATGTAAGGACACATGGATTTCAAATTTTATTTTTAAAGTAAACGAAAAACAAAAAAATTCATCTCTGAGATTTTTTATCTAGAAAGAAGATTAAACTGTTAATTGAATGTCAACATAATTTTTTTCTAAATTAATAACCTAAAAATACGTAAATAGAACTCAAAAAATTTTCCAATAAATTTATTCAGACCATAACCGGAAACAAGCACACTCACACACACAAATCAAACACAAATGTCAAAAAATTAAGGAAGTATAAGAGAAAAAAGTAAAAACAACAACAACAAATATTACAAAACAAATAACCATCAGTTTATTTATTTAATTTAGATTAAATCCAAAATAAAGAACAACAACAAAAATAAAATAGGAAATCAATATTTTGTAATATAAGTACTCTCGCCAATTTATAATGTACATGTAAGATTCGAGAGAAGCAATTAAATAACATGTCGATTATATAAAATACTTGATGATTCTCTTTAGGTTTCATATGTATGTATATTTCATATGTTCGAGTATGTATACATAGTAAATGCATAGTATGAGAATTGCATATGTATAAACAACACATGGAGATTGTTGGCAGTTTATAATTAAAAAATTAAATAATTACAACGCTTTCTGTAATACTGTTATAAAACTGTTATTATAGTGAGGAAACGATTTCTGCAAAATAATTTCTAAAATAGTATAAGTTAAAAATATATTTTTTTCAATGTTCCTATACTTTTTATTAAAAAGTAAAACTACCCCCTAAAACATACAAAATAAAAAACTTGATAAAACATTTTCCATTAACCTTAATCCAGCAATTTTGTTTTAAAAATCGGTGTTCTATTCGAATTTTATAATTCTATTTTATTTTTTCAATTCTATTCGATTTTATAGAAAAATTGTGTTTAGTGATTAAATAAGAATTTATTTTTAAGTTTTTTACACACTTTTCCTTTTTAGTTCTAGATACTTTCAGACACTTAATTCTTTGTCTAGTACTTTCTTAATAAAATATTTTCAAGTAAAAAATAGGAATGTGACATGTTGTCATGTAACGTACTTTCGGTTGAAAAACAAGTTGTAATAGTAACACTAGATTGATATACCAAAACAACTAATTACAAGAAACCTTGAAAGCCTCTTGAAAAATTTGCGAACGGTATTTGCTTAAAAAAAGAAATTAAGAATGGATTTACCGAAACATATTAATGAATAACTTTTTTTCAAAGTTTATAGTGAATCGTTGAAGTCTTGGTATGTCTATTAATAAATCTGTCCATACGTACAATTCTGTTCAAGATTATATCTTTGATATACTGCCTAAATTTTATTATGTTTTAATAGTTACACTTATTTATTAGGTCTAAATAATAAGCAACAAATTTCATAAAATCAAAAAACTTCAAACAAACGACATTCAACCACAAACATTATTTTTAATATACAATTGAAATTATAAATTCCAAAATTTAATATTATACAGACTTCTATTTCAACAAGTAGTTTTGATGTGGTTAATGTGAAAACAACAATTATATATTATATGGGTGCTCTTGTATTAAACCAAGCGGAAGTAGGTTTCTGAATGTTGTACAGTAATAAAATAAAAAATATAACAATATGTGGCAATATGTGGCAATATGAAAAATAAGCTTGATTTTATGAGTGAACATTAAGTCTGAAATTTAGTTTCCGAAAAAAACAATGAAAAATGATTTATTTTTAAACTGATAACAGTTTTTGAACTTATTATTTGAATTTTTATATGTAGATTTCCATTAATCAACTCCATCTTTGTGTTTTTGAATGTGGCACTTTTTGTTTTTTAGCTTAAATGTACTTTTTTTTAAAGTTTAGAATTAAATAAACTAAGTGGAAGTTTATAATTGATGATTTGAATTGGAATTTTAAGTACAAAAACAAATTTTTGAAACATTTATGAAAGAATTTAAAGTGATGTCTATGAATTTCTAAAATATTTTTTAGGTGCCATCAGTAGTAGGAAAGTATGAAGCAATTTTCTTTCATAAAATTTTGATAATATTTCTGAATAATCATAGTTGTATTTAGATATTCTTCCTGAAACGGTGGGAGGTATTTAATGATAACCTATAAAAATAAATTGATTAGTTCTGTGCCTAATTTTTATATTTTTAAAAAGTGAATCAATAATAAAAATAAAAATAAATAACGTTCCCACCACAACAGTTGGGAATTATCAACTAAATGGATTGGAGATGCAAGAATAAAACAAGAATTTCAGAATAAATTTTTTTTTTAATTCGAAAACCTGCTAAAGAATATTTTAAAGTGGAATATATATTTATTTATAAATTGTCCTCTCCTCTACTGTATCCAATGTGATAAAGGATTGAAGCCAGTCTTTCATTTTTAATATTATATTACCTTACATTTTTGTCAGTAATTACTTTTCGAGTTAAGTGACTTTATCACCTTGCGGAACTTGAATTGCCGCTCTCTTTGGTAAAAAGTAATATGTTAATCTGTTACAGTACCGTGATCCTAAGTATAACAAGTTGTAACCCGGACGGGTTAGTATATGTTAATATATTATAAAGTTTTTTAAATTGAGATGAATACCATATTTTTAACAATAACTTTATAAATAAGAGGAGTTACCCAATTTTTTTTATACAAATCTGAATTCTTGATCAAGTGGATTAAACTTGAAATAATGGGATATTTTTTTTCGTATTTAAAGATTTGGAACCTTGGAAATTATTAAAATATCAAGTTAATTGTTCAGGGATTTCTTAACTGCATTTCCAGTATTTTAAAGAAATAAAATATAATCCGAAATAAAAATCTAAAGTTCCGGTGAGATATTTGATTTCACACCAAAGAATATTGTTTCGGAACTTTATTCAAGATTATTTTTAAGACAAATCAGAAAAACAAAGAAAATGGTGCACTTTTTTCAAATTGGCTAAATATCATAAAAGAGGATTATCATAACCAAAACTACGGGCTGCCTAAATTTTAGTAACTAAACAAGAATTTGGACATCTCAAAAATCAAAACTGAATCGACAAATTTTAAAAGAAGCACTGACAGTTCCTTTAGTCCGAAATTCCGTCCCCAAATACCTTTTTCATTTGTTTATTTTTTGGTCAATTTGAATTCATTTTTGGGGGCAGAATTTGTTTTTGGCTCCGAAGATTACCTAATGTCAAAGAACGATTCAAATTTAGCTTGAATGTAGCTTTGTCTGAACCTCACATCAAAATCCCAAACCATTCACAGAAAAGTGCCCTTATCATCTAATATATTTGTTTTTTAATAGTTTTATTAAATTAAATTCATAAATAGAAAGTTGGTTTATATTTGTATATATATAAATTATGTAAATGTGTATTACATTATACAAAATAAACAAATTATATAAAATTTAGTTTCCTATTTTCTAACAATGTTAAGGTTCCACTTATTTATTTTAATGTAAGTTTTATTTAAAATCTCTATTAAATATTCAGGTTAAATTAATTTTAAACTACAAATAGACTTATTACAATTAAATGTAATTCAAATTATGTAAATATACATTTAATATTTTTGTGTATAGTATTTAAAAAACTTAAATTCGTACAATAAACTTATACAGGGTGTATTAAAATTGAAAGTTTAAATTTATAAACTTTCGAAAGTAAATATTTTATTTTTCAAAAGTATAATATAAGCTCAATTGCGTTGCATATCAGTGCATTTTGTAGTTTGACTCTTTTGCTATTATTTTTGAAGATACTAGGACAGACTTTAGGGAAATAAGTTGGGAAAAATAATGAGTTAGACTAAAATCGTTGTTTTGTTGCCTCAGTTGAAATTTTATTTATTTATATTCAATTCACGGTGAGAAATTAAATAGCACAAATCATTCATTTTTTAGGAATAAAACCAACTATTTTAACTAGAGTTAAATTTATTCTTACTATGAATATTGATTTCTTAATTCTAACATATTATTCCTATTAAGAATAAAAGTACATCTCAAAATATTAAGTTCAAAAATTATAAATTATTCTTTTAAAGAATAAACTAAATTATTCTAGCTTTCTTTTTATCAACTAAAACCAAAATGTATAAAGAATAAAATATTCCTTTTAAGAATAACTTCGCCCTGTAAAAATTAAAGTTTGATTTTGTTAAGAATACGTTATTCGTATTAGGAATAATTTTTTAACATCAAGTGCGCGGCAAAACGATGATTTATTACTGTTAGAAAGTATTCCTATTAAGAATAATTTATGGTCGCTTATGAATGTACTCTTCTCAAGTTAAGAATAAAAAACATTTGCTGTATTGGAATTTTGTTTACAATGAATTTTATTCTAGTACAGTCAATAGTCACTTTAATATTTATTTTTAAACTGTACGGTTATAACTTTTTTGTGTATATTTAAAATATTTTCTAAATAGTTAAAAAATAGAAAGCCTAAGTTTCTATATTAAAAAATAAAAATATTTTTATATTGCACCAATTGAGACAAAAAAAAAAATAAAAAGTTTAATAAGTAAGTATGATATAATTACTGTTTTTAAAATATTAACATTTTGGTTTACTAGAATTTTTTTGATATTTTAACAAATAATGTTATTTTATGTTTCTGAAAGGTAAAATATAATAATTTTATAATTGTTATTATTGAAGATTTATGTATCTATTATATTTTTCACAGAGAGTGGAGTAACATTAAATAATATAAAATTTTTATTATTAACAGAAAATGATGACTTGTTCAAACATGATATAGAATGGTTATTACACGATACTAGTCTTTGGAATACAGTCGAATGTAAATGGAAAAATACTTTTACAGCAAGGAAGGCAGAAGTTGATAAAAAGTTCAGTTCAGTAGACGAAATTGTGGAAAGATGGATGATTTTTAATTTATAATAATTTATTTATAATAAAAAAATAGATTAAAAAAATATTAAATCTTTTTATTTTATAGAGCCATATGTAAGAATCAAATTTATTATTTGTACCGATAAATTATTCCCAAAAAAGCATAAAAAATACTCTTTTCTATGAATAATACATTCATTAATTAAATCATGTACCGTACAAATAATTCCCTTTGAAAGCAGGAAATATTCTTTTAAATGAAAAATGTATTCCTTGTGAAGAGCGCTTTATTCCTTAAAACTGTAGGAATCATTCTTTTATGAGAATAAGATATGCATTTCCATGCATAAACTAGGTTTCTATTATTCTTTTGCAAGAATAAAATTAAAGTAACAAAGAAAAAATAAGAAAATGTTATTCCGAAGTAGGAATAATATTCGCAGTTTTCAATCGCGAATATATTATTCTCATCGAAGGCTATATTATTCTTTAGCTAAGTTGGGCACAATTTTGAACTTGATTTTGGAATAATATATTCCTTATGCGAAAAATATATTCTTGAATTTCTCTCCGTGTTATTTTATATATTTTATTGTTTTAAAATAATTAAAATAAAATTATTTTTTTTTATTTGTATGTATTGTAAAATACATATATATATGTATATATATATTTATATTTATTCGTACGCATTGGGAAAGTTAAATACATATACTCTTATGTGCTTTTAAATTCATTTTTAAACCCAAAGCTAAAGGCGTTTTAAAACAGATTTTTTTTTCGAAGTTCCAAATTTGTAAGCTTATTCTAACAATATTTAGAAACTTGAAGGTTCTGCATTTCAATATTAAAATTCATGTCTTTTGAATTTCATGTATATGAAATATTTAATCTCACTTATTCTCTTTTAGCCTTGTTCTCTTAAAAGGTGCCGACCTTTCCATAATATACCTAAAGATTTGTTGAAATATTTGGGTATATAAAGATTTGTTGAATATACCTATTTGACTTTGTTGAAAAACTTTTTTTAATGTGCTTTCTCATATAAATCCAAAAGCTTGTACTGCCAATGTTAATGCTTCTGGTTATGCTTTTTTTACCTGAAAGTATGCAATAACTTAATAAAGATGAGTAATAATGGATCATCTTTGAGTGGTCTCTGTTATGAACATTGGCTTCTCAGGTGAGTGAATAAGAGTTCGGTATTCGAAATGGTCACATAGTATAATATTACACAAGTATAAAATTACTGAAAGAACTAATTAATTAAGTAATCATGTTTGTAATTGAATTGTACAAGAGATACATTCAAAAATTTAAACATTAATCAGAAACATGCTAATTGTAATACTATGTAAAATAATACTTACTTGAATTAATTGAATCTTTAATTAGTATTCATTTTATATTATGCAGCAGAATTAAGTTTATATATGGGATGGAGAAGGACGCTAAAACAACCGGATTTCCTTTATTTTATGTTTCGTACAGTTCAAACTTCTTAATATGAATTTAATTTTATTTAATTTTAAATTTAAATGAGTAGTTGTTGTTTTTACATTGTAATTTTAAATGATCATTATAGTTAACTATGTAATGTGAGTACTTACTGTTATTGTAGTGAAAGTACTCACTTAGTTATAATTATAGTTTTTTTGTATTTTTGACATAATTTATTTACTTAGAATGTTGTTGTTGTTGTTGTTTAGACGGGGGGGAAAGCAAGTCTCCCTTACACCTAGGCCTTGCGGCCCGTTGTGCACCCCTCATTAAATACTTTCTATTTATTTATAACTACTATATTATTTATTTTGTTTATATTATATATTTGTATATTTATATTATATTTGGTCACCATGGGGATTCGTAAAGAAAAATTATTTTTCAATAATTTTTTTTTAATTAAATATTGCATGACCTGACCGGGAATCGAACCCGGACCCCTCGGTTAATAAGCCAAATGCTTACCCACTGCACCACCGAGGCCCCTACTTAGAATGTAGTTTTGTTTTTATTTTTTAAAATATTTTTTAACTACTTATTTATATATATGTATTTTGGTTTATAGGATTTATATATATATTCTTAAATACTAGTTACAATGTCTTTATAATTTTTTAAAACAAGCTTTTCTTTGTTTTTATTTCAGAATCCGTTGGTGAACTGAGAACGAAAAAGGATGGATTAACACCATTTACACCGGTAGGTTCATGCTATATCCTGTTTGTTTTTTTTTCCATTTTATATTGTATATAATGATATTTTTGTGTTTATAAATGTTATATATACATACACATATACATAATATTTTTCAGTTTAATTTAAATTTTTTTTTTAATATTTTATTCTTGTGGGTATTTAATTCATAGTCAGTTTATCTTATTTACTGTTAACTAACTGTTAATTCCCTTAATATGCCGTTATTATGTTAAAGTAGATTGTGTAAATTAAAGAAGAAAATTTTTTATATCTGGCAATTTGTATAAACGTGACCTCTTCAAAATTTATTACATTATTTCAATGCCAATACCAATTGCTCGATTTTTACATAATTAGCAGAAGTTGGAAAACAAACCTTGGAAAATCGTGCGTGACATTGAAAAACGCGAAGTAGCAAAAAACAATTGACTAACTAGTGAGTTGGAAATAGAAACAAAATCTAATTGAACATTTTGCAACATGTTAAGATGTAATAAAATTAAAACGTCATTTTATTATAGAATGTTAATTTAAAATTTGGGCTCAAAAATCAAATTGGTCTAACCTTATAAAAAACAATTTGTAAATTACATTAGAATTAGATATAAAATTGGGTTTAGTTTTAGAATAATCGGAAGAGGTATTTTTTTATGACACAAGCCATTTGTCTTATTTTTGTTTTTAAAATTTTTTTTGTGGGTTAAGTTACTTTAGCTCTAAGCCCTTCATTAAACGAGTGGGAACTGTCACTCTCATACCATCTCTTTGCGTTGAATAGATTTTAATTTTAATTTAATACAGCTAACTGTCATTAGATTCAAATTAATGAAATTTAAATTTTTGTATTAATTAATTAAAAAAATACAATCTTTAAAAATCTGTACATATTCATTCATCATTTGTTCAGTTATCATTATTTGTTATTCAATTATTTTAGTTCATTATGATGATTGAAATAGACATTGATAGAAAAGCAATTAGAAATAACATGCAAAATTAGAATAAAATTATTAAAAATGATTTTAAGTGTAAAGACAGATGCCTTTTCGAATTAACAATTATTTGTTTTTACTTACCGACCGAAAAGCAAAGAAGCCTCTAATTGTGCACAGTCTAATTGTGACTAGTCATTTTAATACCAAATATAAACAAATAATGTAATTTAAAAATATACGTCACAGATACAAAACCTTAAACATTCTGAAATATAAAATCTAATATTATATATGTTCTATAATATAGGCCTTGATCCTGTTTCATGTATTTGTTGTATGTTAAATTCATGTAGATCATTTTTTGTCCAATTCTTGTTTCCAGTTCTGTTTGTACCTATGATATGTATTCGTTAGCCGCTCTTTAGTCTGAAAGCTGAACAGTGAGCAACTAAATCAAATTGACATTAACATACGTTTTGCAATATTATATGACGTAGTTAAAATCATTTTAATTTATACATTTAAAATATTACTGAACATACCGATAACTGTAATATAATAATCAGATGTAACAATCTTTTAAATTACAACTTTCTAACAGCATTTATAAATTGAACTAAATGAAAATTTGTGAAGATATAATATACCAAAAAAGTTTATCAAGTACCAAATAATTTTAATGAGCAACGCTTAAAATTTTTTAAACCTTACAACATCATGACTAAGAAAAAAAAAATTACAAGATATCCAAACAATCTAATCATATGAAGGCCCATGGGTATGCTCACTAAAGTTAAAAAAAAATAGAGGAAAAACCAGTTTATTATTTACACGATCCCGAACATAATAACAGCAATTAATAAAGATTATCACGGAACAACCCATGACATATGCACTTGCATTTTCACAAAAAATTAGAAGTTAATGCCTGTATGGTTGACCAAGTAATTAAAAAAGATTGGAAAGACGGTTTGTTGTATAAATTATTATAATAAAAGTCTCGTAACATTACTTGATATAATTAGTTAAGTAATACCAGATAATTTATTTAAAAATAAAAATCTCTTTCTTTAAAGCTATTGTCATTGTAAATGCGATTATGTTCTGTTACTTACTTTGTTATTGTTAATTTTATGCTCTACTATTTTTATTTTTCATCGTTATTTATTTTATTGTTGATAAATTATTTGAAAATTTACACAGATAAGAACTGAATAACACAAGTGTTCTGAGGGGCTTTTTACTTTTTAGCACATTTTCAAAAAATTTTGTAAAAATGTGCCTATATAGTTTCACTCTGTCCGTCTGTCCGTATGTTTACAAAAACTTTTACACCGTTTGAAATAGAGTAAAACAATTTTAACCATGGGTAGTTATTACAAAAAAAATAATTTCGTAGAAGAATTATTTTCTGTATCCCCACCCGTTACGGAGCTGCAGCCCACCAAAGTTGGGAAAAGCCCTATATTCAAATTGTTATAACAAGAGTTCTAAGAGTTAGGTATATTTTCAAAACGACAAAAGATAGCTGGTTTATAAACTTATTTTATTTATATAAATTTTTTTCTGTTATTTATATAAATTTTTAAAAGGCAAATGTTTAGGGTTGCCATACGGTACTAAAATTTACCATTATGCAAAACTCAATTTTTGCAAAAATTTTTGGCCTCACATATCTTCTATACTTCTATATTTATTTACAAGCTAGGGTCTTGAAATTTTGGGAGTAGTTAGATCCTCAGAAAAAAGTAGAAGTAGGTTAACAAATTTTTTTTTGTTACGCCCCCTGTTTTGCAGCTATAAGGGCCCGAAAATTGAAATTTAGCTATTTTTAAACACCTGTAACTTGAATACCAAATTTTTGTTTTGAGATTTACAAAATTGAAAGCTCTTTAATTATATTTCAACATGTGTCAAAGGTTTTTCTTAATTTTGAAGGGTGACGAAGCTACAGCCTCCGAAAATTCCAAAAAAGCCCTATATTTAAATTGGTATAATAAGAGGTATGTTAGCTATATTTTCAATCTAAAAAAGGCAGAAGAGAGCTGCTTTCTTAGGTTATACAAAAATACATAACTAAATGTACAGGGTTGCCATACGGTACTAAAGTTTACCATTATGCAAAACTCAATTTTTGCAAAAGTTTTGGCCTCACATATCTTCTAACAAGTTTAAGAAAGGTTTAAGATTTCAAATTTTGGTAGAATTCACAATTTAATTCCTTGAACCTAAAAAAGTTGGGGGATGGGGAGTAGTGAGGATTAGATCCTTGAGAAATTGGCAACCTTCCCCATAGAGGGGCTATTAGGACTTAAAAATTAAACCAACGTATATATTTCCTAAATTAAACGTTAACAGTGAAGCTTCAACGTTATATTCCGAAAAAATACTCAGTATTTAACACTATATTATTTTGAAAATGTGATTTTTTAAAAGCTCTTGGTTTTTTTCATTACTTGTTTATTTAATACTATGTTCTCCAATGTAAATTTCACTTTTATACAAATTCCTGTTGTCAATTTAATTTTTTTTATTGTCTGTGTGTTTTGCGACGAAAATAATAAAAACAAACACATAAAAGAAGGACTCCATAAATTATAAAATTTATTGCAATAGATAAAAATGTAAATTGGAAGACATTGGAGAATATCTTAAAAATGTAAACATGTTTATTTATTTACATGTTTACACAGTAAAACCCTAATAAAATTATGTTTTATTGTTTTTGTTTCCATTTTTGTCTGCGACGATGCATAGAACTTCAAATTAGCTTTGTTCACGCTAGTCATTATAGTACTTTTGAATGGGTTACTAGAATTTGGAAGTTTATGTTTTGTACTACTTCGAAATTTCAAAAAAAGACCCAGACTTATATTGTTACTGTATTTTCCAATGTGAGGTTGCATTCGCTTGTTTAAACCTGATTATTTTAATGAATATCTATATGGCTTATTGTAATGTATTTATCATACCTCAGGAGTTCCCATAGAAGGCCATTAGTCTTATGTTGTTGGGGGTTCATATACTTCATATATTTAGACTTCATGCAGCTTGGTGCTGCTGTTATTTTTTTTCTCTCTGTTATTCTTTTTCTCTCAATACATCTATATATCTTTAGCTAGATAGGTATTCTGTCTTGAACTATATATTAGAAGTTCCTTTCCAAGGCTTGACTTATGTTATTGCGCGTTCCCTAAGCATATGATATATTATTCTTTATATATCAGTTTTAGCTGCTCCAGAACGGCTTCCTCTGCTATTAGTATCCGTTAATCTTCGTTTTTTTTCCTGGAAACTTAACATATATACCTAATTTCTCTTAAAGATTCTTTGAATTGAGTCTAAATTAATAAAGAAATTAGACCTAATAAGTTTAGATATAAGCAGGAGTTGTTTCTAATATCAGCCCAACTAGCAATTCTAAGTCACCAAAACGTTGCCACAGCAAAAATTCGCAGCTATTTAGCTATTTTTACTAGAGCCAAAAATTATGAAAATGTTCTTATGACGTGATCATGATGTTGCGGTGATCAAAGTGGTGATCATATTTTGGCTTTCACAACGTTTTGACAACGTAACAAAGCAAATTAGCTGTGTGACTATTATGATACTGAAACTGCAAAATAGCTATAAAATAGAAATACCTGTCATGATAGCCAAATAGCAACGGATGTGTAAAAGTTATGGCAAATGCAAACATGTTTGATCTTCTATGTCACTTACATGACAGCTTAATAGAAATATATGCTTAAAAGCTGCTATTACTGCAAGATCATTCGCCTAACAAATTTGCTATTCTGATAGCCAAAATAACTTCCAAAATTATTTTGCTGTTATAATATCACAAATTGTAAATAAAATTAAATTGTTTGAATATAAATAAATATTTTAAAAATTACAAAGTTCTTATAAATACAAACTTTGTAATTATGTAATTTATATCTATAGTCTAATAGTATAAATTATAATTTTTATATGAACAAATATGATTTTCCAGAAGATAAGAAAGACTAAATTCACTTGCGATTAATATTTTATCGATTAATTTTCAAAAATACTTCGAAATAAAAAATGCGCCATTAAAATATTGAGTATTTAATAAAAAATTAAAAAAATTATTTTCTCGAAAATAAATTTTAAAAATTTTATTAAATCAAACGTTAAAGTTGTAACAATTGATAATAATAATTTAGTAGTGGTTTTAAGGGCAATAATCATTCTTTTATAATTTATAAAACTTAAATAATTTTGGTAATTTTTTCTGCCATGTTTTTTTTCTACCATGTTTATTTTTGCCTTTATTAAAAAGCTATATATCTTTCATGATAGCTAAAAAATTAGTTTTGCAAAATAAATATTCTGATAGCGAATATAAAATCAAAAGGTCACAAGAATATATTAATTAGAATTTAAAGCAATTTAGATTTGTAGGCAGCAAATATTCTTTTTTAAAAAGTTATATAACTATCAGGGATTCATATTAAGTATATTTGCTGAATTGTTTGCAATCACAGCTATTCCCTATCCACACATGAGTGGTTAACAACACTTGCTTTGACGTAATCTTCCAACGTAAGTGAATATTGCTCAATGCCACACGAGAGTGTTGTAAGCAACTGTTGTCAGTTATTATCAATTTATGAACTTATGAATGTATGTGTAAAATTTAGTTCATTCGAAGATAGTTATCGTCGGAGAATGTTTAGTCAACTGATTTTTCAAAAGCGGAAAGTTTTTGTAATTTTTTTATTCATATACAAAAAAAAAGGTTTGTATCTACCTAAATAAAAAAATGGATTTGTAGATAATATAAGAAATTTAATTTTTTCTTTACATTGAGTAAGTAGGTAATTTTATTTTACTTATATCATATCTAGGTCATTTAAAAATGGATTATTATTTTAATTAACATCTGTGGGACTGAGCAAACATTCATAATTATACAATTTTAAAATTAGGTTCTAAATCTGTTCCTTAAACTAATTGTCTTTTATATCATTAATTATTTTTTGCTATTATTTATTTTAACTAAATTTTATATTTTATCAATCAAAATATATTTATATTGTATTTAATATAATACAAATACATATATTTGTTCAGTATGTAGTTTAAAAGATAAAAAATAACCTAATATAAAACCTAATATGGTAATCTTATATTGATTTTTATCAATTTCCATTACCAGAAATATTTTATATTTTGTCCGGTCTCAAATTTTTTTTGTTTAAGATGCGCACAGTTCAAAAATTTTTAAATAATGAAAAAAAAAGAAAAACAACAAAAAAATTAAAGAAAAAAAAAATCAGTTTTTTGTTTGTGTTGGTTAGTACATCGAGTCTTACAAGTAAAATTTGGTTGCAATGAAACCGGTTTTTTTTTACAACAATATTTACCAAAACCGGTTTGGTGCATAAAGAATTTTAATCGATTACGTCAGTATGACGTCAATGCAACTGATGCAAATTGCCGTCTGGCTTGACTGTATGCTGTACATAAAATAAAAAAAAAACGAGGAAGACTGTAGTTGCCCTTGTCAACTTTTAGATATCCATGCATTTATGTTGTAAAATATTATGTTGTAAAACATTAAATTAAGAAATAATTGAAAAAGATGTATCATAATTAATCAAAACTATTTTGTAAAGCAAAATGTATGTCATCAGCACTCACCCCATAATTTTTGTTAAAAAAAAACCACAAAAACAAAACAAATGAAAAAAAACATAGAAAAATATTTGGCCTACAAGCCCAATTTTAATTTTAACTTCGTAGCTTTAAAAGATTCCCAGATATCGAATTGACAACTTTGTACGGCAGCTCGCCGAAAATGAAGCCTTAACATTTTGAAACTTTACAAAAGTGCTTAGTGTATAATTATATTTTATAGTCTTTGATATTATCTCTTTTAATTTAAACCTTGAAAAAATAAACATCATATTCATATATTAAGATTATCAAGATACATAATAATCATCATATTCATAATGATTATTATGTATCAATCTAAAATACAAACTGCACATACAAAGAATTTCAAATAAACATGTTATATAAATACATATAAATTATTTATCAAGCCATTTATTTACTTAAAAAAAATATTTGTGTTAATTTTAGCTTATCTTAAATTTTTTAAACTACGCATCATTTGAATCATATGAAATCGTAAATTGATAAATATCTACAAAACAAACACAGCAATAATAAAAGCAAAAATAAACAAACAAAAAATTCATATAACTGCATGTTGTATACAAGTTGTACTGCAAAAATTTAAATTTTTATTTAAGTTATAAATGTTAGTTGTTCGAGAGCTATCCGAAATTTTGGTTGAATCTTAACCACAGTATAGAGACAGAAAATACACACACACATAGCTAGATTAAAATACTTTTCGAAGCTGATCCGATACGTATTTTTGACATTATATCTAGCTCATCTAGATCAATGCGTTACAAACGGGGGGGCAATTTTAATATACTCGTGGTCATAATATCATATGTATACATACATATATAATAAAAGAGCATAAAAAAAAATTGGTAATCAAAAATTATCTAGGTATTGTAATAAGATGAGCCACTCCAACACGTGAGCAATTTTTGGGTTTGCAATATTTAAAAAAGAAAAAAAAACACAACGAAATTGAAATACATATGTAGGTTAGGTATAGAAATAAGATTTTATTATATGAAATGAAAACAAAAAACTTGAAATCTCACTATGGAGCAAATTGTGTCGAAAGTAGCGAGATAAAACAAATTTAAATTAAATTGTCGTTTTAATATAAAAATATTTTTTATTTTAGAATACTTAATTTAAAATCTTAAAAACATTACTTAAACAAATAATTTAAAAATGTAAAATAGGTACATATATAAGGTATAAGAAATTAAAATTAGATTTTATATTATGTTTTTTTATGTCTTTTACAATACTTCTTTTATCAATAATTCTTCACATTTTTATTAAAATTTTTTTTAGGTTATGAATTCTAAATCTAATTATATAATTTAATAAAATTAAAAAAAATTATTAACAATTTTAAACACTTTTTATTACTTTTTGCCACTTTGTACCTAAATGAATAAAAACAAGTAAAGAAACAGTCAGTCGGTGCAACCGACTTAGAAATACCCTACACCTATTTGGTTCAAATTTAAGGACATATCCATAAGTCATTTTAACACCATAGAAGCTGTTATTAATTTGATCGTAAGACATAGCTAACCAAATTAACTGTATAATACTAAAAACATTTTCTAATTACCCTATCTATTAAAAAATACTACAAATTCTTACTAATTTATCTATTTAAAAATATTAAAAAACAAACAAACTTGAAATAAATGAAAATATATTTATTCCAATTCAAATACAAAATGAAAAAATTCTAATTATTAAATTTTGTGATAAAAAGATAATCAAAGCATAATATATTTAATAATCCAAATTTTTAAAAATTGCAATTATTTTAAATGGTTAGTTTATATACCTAATAGAAAAGCTTATAAACGCAAAATATGCAATAAATGTATTTCTAAAATACAATTACAATTTTAGACCTTCTCATATAATTCATTTAAATATAAAAATAAATTTTACATAAATGCAGCAAGTACTTTTGAACATAGCTGAACCACTACAATTAAGTCTAGATTTCGGAGACACATAGGACATAGGAAATATATTCTTTGGCTTCGAAATTAAACTCGACCACAACCAATTCCCATGGTACTTTCATTACTAGTAACCTACTGTTAAATTTCATCAAAATACCGGCATTATTTTTTGAGTTATGGTGTTTGTAAGATATATGTTTGTTAGTCATTGAACTTTTCAAGGGTTCCAGGACCCGAAATTATGGTACGATTTCGCCCATATGCAGTCCCGTCATACTTTCAATACTAGTTAACCCTTGTACACAATTGGAACGCTCTATCTTAATTTTAAGTTACTAGTTTTATTAATTTCGATGATAAGCTTTTACACATTGGGGGGTCTAAGAGAGGTTCCGAACCACCACTCCAATTGATCCCAAATTAGGGGGGCACGCAAGAAATAGTAAAGAACACCCTTGTGGTAAATTGGAAGCTTCTACATTTGTTTCAAGTTACTATCTTTATTAATTTCGAAAATATGCTTTAAGGGCCTAAGAACTGAGTGGCTGGTCCCCGATCCACTACTCCAATGGGGCCAATAACCTACAGCACAAATTTCATGAAGATAGCCTCATTAGTTGTTGAGTTATCGTGATTTTTTATATATGTTCCTTAGTCCTGACATCGATTAAAAGGTCCGGAATCCGAACCGTTGGGCTGATTTCACCCTTATATAGTCCGCGCTGTACTTATAGTACTAGTTAACCCTTGTACACAATTTGAACGGTCTATCCTAATTTTAAGTAACTATTTTTAGTAATTTCGATTATAAGCTTTTAAAACTTGGGAGGTCTGAGAGGGGTACTGAACCACCTCTCCAATTGATGCAAAATTAGGGGAACACGCAAGAGATAGTAAAGAACACCCTTGTGGCAAATTGGAAGCTTCTACATTTTTTCAAGTTGTTATCTTTATTAATTTTAAAGATATGCTTTAAGGTCTTCGGAAATGTGTGGCTGGTCCCCGACCCACTACTCCAATGGGACCCAAATTCACAAGACACTTAGGAAATAGGAAGGGACACCCTGATACTAAATTTGGAGGTTCTATCTTCATTGGTTTCGGAATTATGCTCGTTTGGGATAAATTCGATCAAAAAGTTCTAGGTTTCGAACCCATGGTCCAATCCCGACCTTACGCAATCCCCGAAGTAGTTTCATTACTAGTAACCTACAGCACAAATTTGATGAAGATAGCGTCATTAGTTGTTGAGTTATCGTAATTTTTTATATTTGTTCGTTAGCCCTGAAACCGATTAAAAGGTCCAGAATCCGAACCCATGGGCCGATTTCGCCCATATGCAATCCCCGCCGTACTTTCAGTCCTAGTAACCTACAGTTAAAATTTCATCAAGATAGCTCCATTATTTTTTGAGTTATCGTGCCTACGGACGGACGGACGGACGGACATGGCTATATCGACTAAGGCGGTCACGCTGATCACAAATATATATACTTTTCCATATCTAGCTCGCTTCCTTTAGGTGGTTACAAACACCATACCAAAGTTAATATACCCCTTTACCTATTCTATAGGTGTAGGGTATAAAAATTAAGGAATACTTTGCAATTCATTTTCAAATATCTTTATACTTTATATTATACCAATACAAAAAAAAAATAGTGGTTTTGAAAGAGCATTGCAAAAATATCGTTCTGTTTCTCTCTTGCAGAAATTTTAATAACAGAAAGGTTTTGCATACATATATTTACATAAATATAATTTACCTAATTTTACTAATGAAGTTTTGTTTGGTGTACAAAATACATTAATATTTGTGAATGACAGTGGCACATCTTATTAATAATTGACATTCTTTGTTGATAATAAAATAGCTGTGGCAGCAACCAATTACATTTCACAGAAAATTAGCTTTGTACAAAGCAAAATAGCTTTCCATGCATATCTATTTAGCTTTGTACAAAGCTAAATAGTTATGCTTGCACGTGGTGACATTATAATGGCATTAAAGTATAAAGGACAGCTTTCCATTCATATCTATTTAGCTTTGTAAAGCATTAAATCAAATAGCATTACTTATTGCCAGTTTGCTAGAGTAACAAACAAGTTTTCCAAAAAGCTATTTTGCTGTTATTGAAAAAATAATAAAAGCCAAATAGCATTATGGAAATAAAAATTACTTTAACAGCTATTTAGCTGTCATTTCGTCTATATTGCCATTTTTGTAGCTAATGCCAAAATTATACAATATGGTAATTAAAGTAAAAATACTTTACTTATTGCTAGTTTGCTAGAGTAACAAACAAGTTTTCCAAAAAGCTATTTTGCTGTTATTGAAAAAATAATAAAAGCCAAATAGCATTATGGAAATAAAAATTACTTTAACAGCTATTTAGCTGTCATTTCGACTATATTGCTTTTTTGTAGCTAATGCCAAAATTATGCAATATGGTAATTAAAGTAAAAATACTTTACTTATTGCCAGTTTGCTAGAGTAACAAACAAGTTTTCCAAAAAGCTATTTTGCTGTTATTGAAAAAATAATAAAAGCCAAATAGCATTATGGTAATCAAAATTACTTTAACAGCTATTTAGCTGTCATTTTACAGTAAATCGCTATTGCGTATATTACTTCTTTGCTAGTAAAAAAGCATATTAGTTGCAAAAGCTATTTAAATTTATTTTTAGCTGCGCTTACGTTTTCATGAGTCGAAAACTTGTAAATTAGCATTAGTTGCAAAGTAGCTATTCTAGTCCATTAGGATGACGTTGTAAAAGCTAAAATTTAGCTGCGAAAACTAATTAGAATATAAATGTTAGTTGGGAGGTAATCTAACAAATACCTACAAGCTATTCAAATTAAACTCTACTTAGCTAATCAAGACTGTATACACTCAATATCAAGAGAATTGCACAAAATAAACTGCATTAACTCTCTTAAATGCTTTTCCATGTAACAAAGCCAATTTACTAACATTATTTTCAATTTCAACATTTTTTATATTATCAACTGGACAATGATGCCATATACTTCCAAGTACTCCCAAATGGATTCAACTGTATTTGATATATTACGTAAAATAAAAATAATATATTAATAGAAAAGTGCCTGCTAAGATGTTTATAGAACTTTAAATAAGTATAATACGTCTTACATTTGTATAAATTCTAAAAATAAAAAATAAATTAATAAAAAAAAAATCTTAATACTGTCTAAAAGAATAGAAATTGATGGAAAATCGAAAAATAAAAAAAACCAAGTAAAAAGAATCAATTGAATTAAAAAATAAACTTTGAAAAATGAAAAAAAATTAAAAGTTCATAAAAAATCAATAAAAAAAAATTGAAATTCTCGAAAGTTTTTGTTATTTTTGTATTTGATAAAAAAATATTGTAGTTGGCATTTATAAAATCCATTTTCAATATTCGAATGTATTTGTAATTGTTTAAATGTATATATGCACTATCTGACCAATGGCGTAGTGTTAAAGACGCCGCCTTTAATGTGGAAGGTCTCGGGTTCAAACCCCGGTCAAATCATATCTAATAAAAAAATATCGTAAAATTGTATATCGTAATATAAAATAAAATATTAATAAAAATATATAAATAATTCTTGTGTAAGATTATAGATGGCGCACAAAGTTAACATTTGTGCATTCATATTTCATAACCTTATACAATAGCTACAGCCGAGTAATCAACGGCTTAGTGAATATTATGATTAAAGAAACTGAAGCCTAAAATAAAAACTTGGTGAATGCCCTATACTCCTTAAAGGAGTGGAAAAGGAATAAAAATATATGCACATGCAAAATAAGCAATTCTAAAAATATATTTTAAAAGAACCGCACCGTTTATTTCTACACTTAATGAAACCAATATTACAGTGATGATGAAAACATTTTCAGTATTACGAATTTGGTCAGAACGTCGTAATTGCAATGTGATATAATATGAAAAAATATTTTTTTATGCCAAATTACAGTTATTTAATAAAAACTGAGTAACATTCAGAGTTAATGAAATATTTGGGTATTATTATAAAAAAGCATAACACGACTAACGGAAATTCGTTTGTTATGGACATGCCGAAATTATGGAACCATATTCCTTCCAACGTATTCCCTAAAGTTGATAATTCGTATGTGTACGACTTAATTAAATTTAAGGAGAATATTAACATCTTTCTCCTCAATATCCTTCAAAATTTTTTCCCATCCCCAATAATGGATTATCTATTTAAACTCCCAAATAAACTCCCCATAATCCAGTTTTATGTGGTTTTGAATAGTGAACTTAAGTGGAAAAGTGTTCATTATTTCAAGATATTTTGGTTTAATTTATAAATTTCTTAATCAATATTTATTGTTATGGCTTTTCTGAACCTTTTGTGGAAATCGTTTGCACTTGACACTAGCTTTTCAAATTGAAAATCTAAATTCGAACTTAAAAACTTATAAAAGTAATAATTTTTTAAAAGTAGAATATTATTTCTAATTTAGTAGAAGCTTTAAAAAGCCTTGTTGAAAAAAAAGTAAATACCAGTTAAGCAAATGATATTTTATACCGTTTATCCTCAACAACTTACACCTTCAAGAATCGTTTTTCATCCATTCTTTAACCTGAATACTTTAAATAATGAGCTAATTTTGTTTTTAAAATTGTTTAATCTAAGACGACTTATTTTTTAATTATCCTTTGTTCAAAGTGTTTTGTCTGATATTGTAGTTATATTTTGCAAAAATTTTCAAGGATTAAGTCTTATATTTTTTTTTGTTTAGATTTCTACTGTGAAAACTATCAGGATAATAATGGAAGTGAATTAATTTTAATTTTTAAATTGGATTAAGGTGGTCCATTATGTACAGACAACACACAAATCGATTGACATTAGAGTAAACTAATGGGAAAAATTTACTTAGATAAATTAAAATAAATGAAAATATTGGAAACTTATATAAAATTATTTGAAATAGTCTACAATATATAAGTCTGTTTTTTGAGAATTTTGATAAAACAGTGCAGGTTCGGATAAAATTTTTCTTAGATCTATTAATGATTAGGGATATCTGTGTCCTCCCTCTCTCTCTCTCCTCTGTTTCTCTTGTTAATATAGTAGTGCGGGAATTAGTTTATGTTATTAAAAATAAAAACTTGCTAATAACTTTATGAGTTCCTTGTATGAAATTTCAGTGGTAATTAGTTTTAATGTTTAGAGACACACGTTTTATTTATTTTTATGTGCTAACTGTTCAGCTGTTGCCTTTTTAAGGCTAATAAGCCTTTTAAACGAATTCAAAGACGCTTTACTATAGTATAAGAGATTTAAAAGATATTAAGACATATAATATTGTTTTCACAAGCTGGTACATTTTATTTTTAGTTTAACAATTTAGTTTTTAGAGTTCTTAAAATGCCGGAAAGAAACTTCATTTGAACACATAAAATTTAAGAATAAAATGTCCTAATCAAAATGTAGTAATTTTAATATATAAGGAGTTGTAAATGTACGATAAGTTGTACTTTCCCACAAAAAAAAAAACAGAAACCATAAAACATGTCAATGAGTTCTCTTTTGAAATTTATAACATTCTTTTGTTCTGATATTTTTTTAATATTTTCCATTATTTGCAACTTCAGATATTTTTTAAATTGAATTGTAAATTCATTTATTTTTTGAAAGTCACAATTTTTCAATATTTTGAGGTTCATTATTAAATAATAAATTTGTAATAATTGTAAATTTTTATATATATATTTGTTGTATATATTTTTATATAATATATATATTATGAATCAGTGAAAGGAAGGAGCTCTAGACATTGCATGGGAATTCCTTTATAAAAGAATCTGAATTTCATTAAAAATTTATATCATTGTTATTCCAAATAAAATAAAATTTATTTTAGTATTTTTTACTGAGTCTGCAATTTATTTATTATTATTTTGTTTAATATTTTAGTAAAGAGGACATTTAAAATAAATTCAATTCAACATATCCCTGAATTGAATGTAATTGGATGTTATTTTTTTTTTGGTGATTTGGTATTTCTGTTATATTTTTAACTTACATATTCTATTAATGCTGCATTCCATGTATTTTTAGGAACTAAATACCTTCAATTAATATTTTTTTGAAGACTATATATGTATTCTAAATGGAGTTGAATCAGCAATCCCTCGGTTAATAAACTTACCCACTAACACACCATGGCCCCAATAACTTATTTTAATTACTATATGAAAGTTAATCTAAGAATATTTTAAAATAATTCGATTCAAAGGTCTGCGATAGAATATATAAAAAGGATTAAGATTTCTGAACTGTGCTAGTCAATTCTGAAATAAATACAATTTTCTTTAATTACTGTATAAACTGCAATTTCTTTTAAAACATCTGCTTTAAATTGATTGAAACAAAGTGGTTTCTTTAGAAATAAGTGGCATAGACTATTAAGTTTTTATAAAGTAAAAGTACCTATGGCTAAAAATAGTAATGTATAAAAATTTAATGTATAAAATTTCCAATGTAAAATGTTAAAAAAATCTTAAAGTAGAATTATTATGAATGCTTCACACACTAGTATTAGGCAATATATTTAAATTTATTTTTTTATGGCAGGAATCATAACTAAAGAATAGAAATAGAGTCAAACCATATCGAAATTCGAAAATAAGAGGAAAGAAAATGCATGAATGATGCCTGTCCTGAACGAAATCATTGTGCCTCTCTGGATATTTTTCTTTAGAACATTTTTTACAAAACCTTAATTATGTACATAGTATTAAGTTTTAATTTTACTTTTACTTTTGGTCTTTAAAGATAAGGAATTGCAACATTTTTATTAGCAAAGTTATACTAAAATAATTTTAATATTTACAAAATTATAAAAGGAACACTTTGTACAGGAAACCTTTTTAGTTTTAATTCTTTTAAATATATCGTCTTAAATTTGTTGCAATTAATTTAATAGCTATGAGATAAAAAACTGAAATAAAAAGAAATTATTAAGAAGAATAAAGATTACAGTTACATTTACCAAGAAATGTAAAATGCTTTAAATTTTTTTTGTAAGGAATACAGATTTCAATAGGGAAATTAAAAAAAAATTATATTTACATAAATTTCTTTATCAAAACTTATTTTAATAACTTGCACATTTTATTTTATAACACTGATGGAAGTTTTTATAGTTTTTTAGTGAATTTGATTGTAAAAAGTAAATACTTTTAATTTTTAAAGGACGAAATAACCATTGGAAATTTAAAAGTTATTTTTATTGTAAAAAGAATATACAAAATATAATATGTTGTTATTTTAAATATAAAATTAATAATTATAGTTTTATAGTTTTTTAAAATGTTGCAAATTTAGCTCTGCTTACCATTAAATTTTTTGAGGTAAATGGATTTTGAAGAGAAATTACTGGGAGAAGGGGATAATTAATTCTGTATGATTTGAAAAATGCAAGTTTATATTAAAACGAGGAAGAGTGTGGTAGAGTAGACTGTTTCAACTCTGGGATACCCGCATGACCGTAACATATACATTATATCATGCGGTTATTTACTTTTGGCAAAATTTAAAATATTCAGCTTTATTAGGTGTAGAGTAATGCTTATATAAAAGAAGGACTTGTATGGCAGCTACTCGAACAATTTGCAGTAGACCAACCAAATTTTGCAGTAACTTTGGCCATTACACTAAACTATTTTTGGCAAAATTTCAGACACCCACCTTCATTTGCTGTAGTGTAATCCTCATATAAAAGAAGGCGTTGTATGGCAACTACTCGAACCCTCAGCAGTAAACCAACCAAACTTTGCAGTAACTTTGGCCATTACACTTAACTATTTTTTGCAAAATTTCAGACACCCAGCTTCATTAGGTGTAGTGCAAAGCTCATATAAAAGAAGGAGTTGTATGGCAGCTACTCGAACCCTCTGTAGTAGACCAACCAAATTTTGCAGAAACTTTGGCCATAAAGTTAAACTATTTTTGGCAAAATTTCAGATACGCAGCTGCAATAGGTACAGAGAAATACTCATATATAAAAAGAAGTTGTATGGCAACTACCCGAACCCATGGACCAAAATGGCTGGATTTAAATAGCGATTTCGGTTTTTGCATAAAAACGAATTTGTGAAAATTTCATAATCCTAGCTCCTTTATTTTTTGAGTTATCGTGATAACGGACGGACGGACGGACGGACAGACGGACAGATGGACGGACGGACGGACGGACATACTTCGATAAATCGATTTATTTTTCGATTCTGATCCGATCCATCCACTTGAGTCTATATCTACCCCCCCTCCTTCTCTGCGTCACAAACGTAATGGCAAATTTATTATACCCTTTGACTATATAGTCATACGGGTATAAAAACACAAAACGCCATAATAAAACTTGCGATAGGTGATCGTGAGCTTTAAATTGTGACTTATTTAAAAAATATTTTTAAATTTTGGTAAGATGATATCTAATTAAAAACATATATTTTATAATTTATTTTAAAATAACTTATTCATACAATGATAAATATAACCTAATCTGAAAAGGAAAGGCTGACCCACTCACTTATCACATTGTATATCATAGGGGATTGTACTTAAATAAATAAAAAAATTAAAAATACTAAGCAAAATTAAATTATGTATATTAACATGAGCTATAATTGAACTCCTGAATCGGGGAAGTAATACTTTTTCAAAGCTTAGAATTCCGATTTTATTTTTATTAAAGTAAAAGTATAACTTTGGTTGCTATTGCTTGAAAAATTGGGTTAATTGCTCAACCATTATGCAAACCCTAAAAAAATGTTTATTTTATCCCCGGTCATTTTTATAAAAAAATAATGTAGAATGAGGTCTCTACTAAAAGATAGCACTAGTTAGTTAAATATACCACCTTAATCAATGTATCTTGTGATTTTGTACAACACATTCAAAACAAACACTTGACTTAAAAAATTAAAAAAAATAAAAACATTAAAATTTGGCTATCGGCACAAAGTTGCTAATCTCAAACAATGTTTATAAAATAAATCTGGCAACTATAAATATTCTTCACCTTATTCTGTCAACAACTGAGACCTTATAATGAAAACAATTTCCTTTTTTTTCAATGTATTGTTATTTTAATCCTCCGTTTTTTCCAACATTTAAACTTTCCTTATTTTCTATTATTCTAGAGGATAATAAGAATAAAAGGAATAATTAAAGATATATATTAAATATACCATATTATATATGTATCAACATTTTATTTTTTATGTTTGTTACGTGATAACGTGACACAATGACGAAAAAATATTTTTCCTGGAATTTATGGAAATTTTTTTTAGAAAAAATGACAAAAAATGGAATGACACAGAAAACCTCATTTTAAATACAATTGAAAGAACTGAAAGTAACATATTCATTCTTCTTTATTTGATTAATGACAAAAAACATTAAAATGGGATAAAAATTTTAATTATAATAAATAAAATAAATAAAAAACGAGGAAGAGTGTAGTAGAGTAGACTGTGTCAACTCTGGGATACCCGTATGACCGTAACATATACATTATATCATCCGATTAATTACTTTTGCCAAAATTTCAAACATACAGCTTTATTAGGTGTAGTGTAATGCTCATATAAAAGAAGTAGTTATATGGCAGCTACTCGAATCCTCTGCAGTAGACCAACCAAATTTCTCAGTAACTTTGGCCATTACACTAAACTAAATTTTGCAAAATTTCAGACACCCAGCCTCATTAGGTGTAGCATAATGCTCATATAAAAGGAGGAGTTGTATGGCAGCTACTCGAACCCACTGCAGTAGACCAACCAAATTTTGCAGTATTTTTAAATGCTCATATAAAATAAGAAGTTGTATGGCAGCTACACGAACCCACTGCAGGAGACCAACCAAATTTTGCATACATTTTGGCCATAAAACTAAACTACTTTTGGCAAAATTTCACACACGCAGCTTGTAATAGGTACAGACAAATACTCATATGAAAAAATAAGTTGTATGGCAGCTACCCGAACCCATGGACCAAAATGGCTGGATTTAAATAGCGATGACGGCTATTGCAAAAAAATGAATTTGCGAAAATTTCAAGATTCTAGCTACTTTAGTTTTTGAGTTATCGTGCGGACGGACTGACAGACGGATGGACGGACGGACGGATATACATAGCTTAATCGATTTATTTTTTGATTCTGATCCATACACTTGAGTCTACATCTACCCCATCTCCTTCTCTGCATCACAAACGTAATGGCAAATTTATTATACCCTTTGACTATATAGTCGGGTATAATTAGAATTGTGATAAATAAAATAAGAACTTGTGTTTCTATTGTGAATTGTGTTATATGTGAAGTTTCTTAACGTTTGGTAGAAGCAACAAAGTATACAAATGCAAGATTTTTAAATTTAAATAAAATCCGACATGGATTACATGAACATACGTTTTGTAATTCATATATTTTTTTTTGCCTAAAAATATGCAATTTAAAAAATTTAAAAATAATGTTGTCTTCATTTTATTTATACTTTGAAAATTTAAGGGTGGCCTCAATGGTGTAGATTGAACTCGAGTTCAAGCAATTAAGACATCTGCATGTTGAAGACGAAATACTTGTACTTATAATAATAAATACATTTTTTGAAATTAAGAGGAAACTATTTGGTTTTTCATTTATTTCATATTATAATTTCGCTCAATAACGCTCAATATTCAAATAAATAAATATTCAATTACAAAAAGTAAGAAAACAAAAAATTTCCCACACAAGACTGAAGAGCACGATGAATCCATAAATGAATCGTGTTATATTTAGAAATATTTAAAAATGGCAAATCCGCTAGTTCCACTCTTGGCCTTCTGTTTTTTATCTTAGCAGTAAATTATTGTTTCTTTTCATTTCTAATTGTGAGTTTCAAGTTTATGCTGATGATAAGAAACTTCTTAAAAGATTACGGACGAACAAAGACGCAATCCTAATGCAAAGGGAAAGATGGCAATTATAAAACTTTAAAATGTCAAAGAAAAAACTTGATTATTTGACTTACTTGAAAAAACTTGATTTCTAATGTCAAAGAAAAAACTTGATTACTTATTTACTATGTCATCGAAGGATTCTAGCATGCTTAAACTGAAGCGAATTTGAGTTGACGTAAAAAAATGCGCATTTAATTTAATTACTGAATTAAATTTATTAATAAAGATTTTATTATCAATTCAAAAATTTTAATCCAGTGAAGAATTTTACTTTAATTGTATTAAGACCAGAAAATTTGTTATCTTCCTTGATTTGTACTCATGCTTGAATTGAAGTTCGGAACTTTCATCGTAAGGCACTTAGTCATTAAGACATAAAATTAATTTTTAAAATACCTTTTTTCTGTTATGATGTGCAACTTAATGTCAAAAGTGACTAAACTATTTATTATAATCATATAAACTTCAACTAATTTAACATAATTTATTTAAAAAATTTCTATCTGGAAACCAAACTGAAAAATTTTAAATCTACTTAAGGGTTTTTCAGATGTAATTTGCTTTTTTATATTTCTCTCTCTTTTTATGCATTTAACTTGAAAATTATTTTAAATTTCTTACGCTTTGAATGCTTCTATCTGATTTTAAAATTAATGGCAGTTTTACAAGAACAACTGAAGTATGAAAATACTACTAGAAGAAATGTGGTCAATCGTTTTAAGTGTAAAATAACATCATTCAAGAGACATTTTAAAATCTAATTTTTTTTTTATTTTTGCACAATGAAAGAAAGAGAGAGAAAGATTTACAGAAAAATATAAAATTAGATAGAAATTTACACGTGGAAATAATTATTTAAGTGAATACTTAAAAAAGTAGTTTCATAAAATGAAAGAAAGAAAACAATTGCATTTGAAACGTGTTCAAGCGTAATGATATAAATATGACGAATGTTTATTTTCATTTCTTTTTATTTCATTTTGATTTTTTTATGAAATTTTTTGCATTTAGGTAATTTTGATATAAAATTGCATAATTTAGATAACTAAATTATAAACTAAAATTATGGATGTCATTAAAAGTTGTAAACTTTAATAAAAATTTGTTTATTTCATAATTGAGATGACGCTCCGAATAATTAAGAACTGTATTTGAAATATTTATAATTTGTTTCAATTGTAAATTTGTTCAAAAAAATTAATAATTTTGGAAAAACTTGGGATCTATTTCTCAAGATGAACTATTCTGTAATTTTCATAAAAATTTTACAAATTTGTAAATTTTATTAAAATTTACATGTACTTTATTTTAGTTGTAGAATTGTAAATTTGTGGGCATAGATTCCTGGACTTATACGTCCGTATATAAAAATGTAAAATAAATATTAAAAAATTATATAAAGCCTCTTCAAATGTATGCAATTTTGAAATACAGTAGTAAAAATAACAAGATTTAAGAAATCGCAAAAAATAATATCCTAAATAATACATATCCAGTCCGCATAATTGGATTTGCGGTACTGTTTGCTAACCGTATGGTTAAGAATCTTGGATATTTATTATGAGAGGAGAGGAGGAGGTTGCAAATCCTCGCTAATTTTCGGAAGAGAATATATTTTAACATTAACTTGTGAGAAGAGTTTACTAAGAACGAAAACCATAACTAAATAAGTCCAGTTTTGTTATGTCATATTAATATATTGTATACTAACACAATCTAATGATCAGAGGAATATTTGGAAGGACCACATTTTGTTTTTTAATTATATCTAAGTAATTTTGTACGTTGTTAAAATTAAAACAATCTTTTTAAATTTCTTTCCTAACATTTACATATTGTATGTCTGCAATAAAATTTGGTTTCACTTATTGTTTCTTTTTCAAATCTTCTACACAAAAAAGAAATATTTACAAAATAGAAACTTCGTATATAGGACAACCTACTAAGAGGTTTGACTCATTAAAGTAATTAGAAAAAAAAACTTCCATTATTTATAAATAAAAAATGTTAAAGCTCCGACAATTTTCAATATTCACTGGGGTTGTTTGTTGTTTGAGTTACTTTATTCAAGTTAATAAAGTTAAACAAACTCGCCACACTTAAAAACCTTAATGTCCTACAAAATGTCTTTTAACTTTATGCCGAAATACATTTGGCCTTGCTAAAGAGTTTTCACATTAACATTTTATCAAAAATTTTCATTGAAATTGCAGGTAGAATTATGCAAATGCTATTTGTATACTGTGTATTTAATTAATTATTTTTAAGTCATAATTATTTAAATAAATATTGCTTGTAAGTAAAACAAAAATATAAATTAATAAATATTCATTGGAATTAATACTAAAATTATAATTTATTAAGAAAAAGGTAAATACAAAGTATCCCACCTTTGACTTTCTCAACAAATTTTCAGGAAAAATTATTAACATATTGGAATTTATTAGAATTACTGGAACCGCTTCTAAATGGTAACGAGATATAAGGAATTAATTATGAAGTACAGGGGATAAGAAAAAGAGATTTGATTAATAAATTAATATTTTGTATACTGAGTAGTATATTTTTCACCTAGAACTTCACTTCAAACTACTTCTGAACATTCGGCCAAAACTGGCGTACAATTCAGATATATATTATGCTGCGGTATCATAAATTACCCTTTAACATTTGAGATATAGTCCTTAAATCATCGCCGTAATTTAGAATTTGTTTACTCTATAAATACACTTAGGTAACAAGGACCAATGCAAAGAGTTATACCATAAACTCTAATTTTTCGTCGCAAAATCAGTGATATTTAAATTCAGCAAAGTCTATTTATCCTAAAAATCTATTTTTAAAAACGTATTCTTACAATATTAACATATAGAGAAGTCAAATTATTCCTTCTCAATTGTTGTTACTTAAATTAAATTATTCGTTTCAATCCCCACATATTCTTTAGAAATTGACCTATAGTTCTTTTTATTAAAATTTACATGTATTTTATTTTAGTTGTAGAATTGTAAATTTGGGGACATAGATTCCTGGACTTAGAGTGTTCATCATATTAAATCTTTGGTTTATTTTAAGATAATCACAAGTCAACAAGTATAGATATATTTTCTTGTGAAGAAAAAACTTGTAAAATTTTTAAATATTTCTTTTAATAGATATTTGTTTTGTAATGAGAATTCTATAAGAACACAAAACCGAGTACTTGTAAAATATTGCATTTTTCTTTTTTTGCAAATATACAATATTTAATTAAAAACTTAATTTACAATTGAATTGTTTTACAAAATTAGGAACAACTGTAGAAACCTTAAGCTTTCTCCTAATTTAAAAATTAATCAATTTATTGTTTTAAATTAGAGTTGGGGGAAGTTGCAAGATGCACAAGTTTACAATATTGAAGGATACGCTAATAAGACTTTTTCGTTATGAAACAAATGTTAGATGAATGTTAAATGATAAATAAAACTGATCGAGAAATAAAACTGATCCCATTTCTCAGTCGTTACATTGAAAATATTTTTTTCTACGCTCTAACAGAGATAGAGTGGTCAACAACCGTGGTGGATTAAGGAATGAATCGATCCGCAATAAGTTGAAATCAGTTGACTCAATATCATCGAAGGGTGCGGTTAGTGACTAGTTCGAGGTAGATTTGTTAATTTAATATTTTTTAGACTTAATACAAAATATGTTTAAAATTGTTGTTAAAAGCATTTTTTACTCGTAGTTGAAACATCTAAACTTTTAAATTCAAATGAAATTGGTCCCAGTTTACAGATCATAAGTAGATTTCACTAATTTTAATGATATAATAAATTAAACTCTAAAGTTATTTTAATTATAATAATTTTGAGTTAAATTTAATATTCTCTAATTTAAAGTAAAATATTCTCTACAACCTTTCAAATTTCATAGGGTTCTAAATTTTAGTTTGTTAAAGATTTCAGTTTTTTATAGGATGTGTTATGATTTTATCCTATCTCTTATCTTTTAAAAGGGTCCTTAAATATTTTTTTACATTATGACTTTACTAATTTTATTATCAGATTTTCACAATGTTCAATGAAATACTTAAATTAATAAATTGTACTACTAAGTATTTACTTTCATAAATCTGATCATTGAACTTATAAAAACGTTTTAAAATGAAAGATATTCTTAAAATACAATTATAATTCTATTTTTATATTTTTAAAATTTCATTTTACCTTTTAATATTTATTATCACCTTCACTTAACATTATTCTTTTCGTGAAGTTAAATGTCTAGACACTAATTACAATGAAAAATTTAGTCGCACACAGCACACAAGAAAAATCAAAAGCAAATAAAATTTTAAATATTTAGTGAATTTTTGTTTTATTATTTTTTAAATAGTCCAGCGACTGTGTAAAATTAATAAAGTAGCGTCACAGCAAGAAAAAATTTTTCACTAGTTTCTTTTAGTAAGAGGAGGAAACTTTTACTAGACACATAGAAATCCTCCCACTCCAAAACTTTAAATTGCTTAAGACTTTAATTCACATTTAAAATCACCTTTGGCATTACGAGAACTATAGGACAATTTCTAAAGAATATGTGGGGATTAAAACGAATAATATAATTTAAGTAACAACAATTGAGAAGGAATAATTTGACTTCTCTATATGTTAATATTGTAAGAATACGTTTTTAAAAATAGATTTTTAGGATAAATAGACTTTGCTGAAGATAAATATCACTGATTTTGCGACGAAAAATTAAAGATTATGGCATAACTCTTTGCATTGGTCCTTGTTACCTAAGTGTATTTATAGAGCAAACAAGTTCTAAATTACGGCGATGATGATACCGCAGCATAATATATATCTCATAAAATTTTTGATAAATGTTAATGTGAAAACTCTTCAGCAAGGCCAAATGTATTTCGGTATAAAGTTAAAAGACATTTTGTAGGACATTAAGGTTTTTAAGTGTGGCGAGTTTGTTAAACTTTATTAACTTGAATAAAGTAACTCAAACAACAAACAACCCCATTGAATATTGAAAATTGTCGGAGCTTTAACATTTTTTATATAAATAATGGAAATTTTTTTTTCTAATTACTTTTAATGAGTCAAATCTCTTAGTAGGTTGTCCTACATACGAAGTTTCTATTTTGTAAATATTTCTTTTTTGTGTAGAAGATTTGAAAAAGAAACAATAAGTGAAACCAAATTTTATTGCAGACATACAATATGTAAATCTTAGGATAGAAATTTGAAAAGATTGTTTTAATTTTAACAACTTACAAAATTACTTAGATATAATTAAAAAACAAAATGTGGTCCTTCCAAATATTCCTCTGATGATTATTGTGTTAGTATACAATATATTAATATGACATAACAAAACTGGACTTATTTAGTTTTGGTTTTCGTTCTGAATAAACTCTTCTCACAAGTTAATATTAAAATATATTCTCTTCCGAAAATTAGCGAGGATTTGACACCTCCTCCTCTTCTCTCATAAAAAATATCTAAGATTCTTAACCATACGGTAAGCAAACAGTACCGCAAATCCAATTATGCGGACTGGATATGTATTATTTAGGATATTATTTTTTGCGATTTCTTAAGTCCTGTTATTTTTATACCCGTATGACTATATAGTCAAAGGGTATAATAAATTTGCCATTACGTTTGTAACGCAGAGAAGGAGGGGGGGGTAGATGTAGACTCAAGTGTATGGATCGGATCAGAATCAAAAAAAAAATCGATTTAGCTATGTATGTCCGTCCGCACGATAACTCAAAAACTAAAGCAGCTAGAATCTTGAAATTTTCGCAAATTCGTTTTTTTGCAATAGCCGTCATCGCTATTTAAATCCAGCCATTTTGATCCATGGGTTTGGGTGGCTGCCATACAACTTCTTTTTTTATATGAGTATTTCTCTGTACCTATTACAACTACGTGTCTGAAATTTTGGCAAAAGTAGTTTAGTGTAATGGCCAAAGCTACTGCCAAATTTGGTTGGTCTACTGCAGAGGGTTCGAGTAGCTGCCATACAACTTCTTATTTTATATCAGCATTACTCTATACCTATTAAAGCTGAATGTTTGAAATTTTGCCAAAAGTAATTAACCGGATGATATAATGTATATGTTACGGTCATACGGGTATCCCAGAGTTGACACAGTCTACTCTACTACACTCTTCCTCGTTACTACTGTATTTCAAAATTGCATACATTTGAAGAGGCTTTATATAATTTTTTAATATTTATTTTACATTTTTATATACGGACGTCGCAATAGAACTTTTCCAATATATTATATGAAAATTAATACAATCGAAGAATTTTAAGAATTGCAATTAAATGAGTGCCATGAGGTAATTTAGTTATCCAAAATATAATTGAGACTCCTTTTCTAATAATTCCTATCAAATTTAAATTCCCCTTGACAAAACTGTTATTTAAACAACTAATAAAATAAAAGTGAGCCGATGCAACCGACTTGCATGAAAATATGAAAGTTTTTTTTAGTTCTATAGCACATAATTGTGTAGTTTAGGACATATCATTATTTGGTTTTGGAAGGTGCATGATAGTGCTGCAAAAAACCACCGAAATTTCAGAAACATTACGGATACAGGACAAAAACATTAGGGAAACTGGAAAGAACAATTTTTTACTGAATACAAAAATTCAATTTAATTGGATTCAGATATATGCCCGTTTACCATTGGTTTGATCGAAGGCTTCCAGAATCGGAACCAATTGCCCGATCTTGTCCATTTTCAATTGCCGCCCTACTTTCTTCATTAGTAGTTTGGACAACTATTTGCCTTCCTCTTGATAATGTTATTTGTTATTAAATTTTTGTTTGTTTTTAAGTTTTCAATTAAAATTGTAAACAAGTATAACAAAACACAACTGTAAAAAAAAACTCAGAACGTGTAGTTAGAATTTTTCTTTTATTACATTTTCATCTCCATTTTGTTTATTTAGGACATGGTTTTGTAAAGGGAAAAACTGAATAGTTGCGTTTTTCTTCTCATTTCATTTCATATTAAATTTTTATAAGTCATGCATAACTAAACATTTTCTTTTGTTTGTATTTGTTTGTTGTTGTTTTCTGCTACCCTTTTTCTCAGTAGGGGTGTTTGGGTTTTTAGCACATTTTCAAAAAATTTTGTAAAAATGTGCCTATATAGCTTCACTCTGTCCGTCCGTCAGTTTGTTTACAAAAACTTTTACACCGTTTGAAATAGAGTAAAGAAATTTTAACCATGGGTAGTTTTTGCAAAAAAAATAATTTCGTAGAAGAATTTTTTTCTGTAGCCCCACCTGACACGGGGCTACAGCCTCCCAAAGTTGGAAAAAGCCCTATATTTAAATGGTTATAACAAGAGTTCTGTTAGATATATTTTCAATCTGAAAACGATAGCTGGTTTTTGACAGACAAATGTTTAGGGTTGCCATACGGTACTAAAATTTAACATTACACAAAACTCAATTTTTGCAAAATTTTTGACCACACATATCTTCTGAACGGTTCAGATGAAGAAACAGATGAAGTAAGATGCTTAGAAATTTGGCAACCTTCCCCATAGAGGAGCTAATAGGGCTTAAAAATTAAAAATTTACTGTTTTTATAAGTAAGCAGTAACTTAGTCACTAACGTATATATTTCCTAAATTAAACGTTAATATTGAAGTTTCAACATTATATTCCGATAAAATACTTAGTATGAAACACTATATTATTTTGAAAATGTGCTTTTTTAAAAACCTTTGGTTTTTTATCATCACTTGTTCTTCATTCCTTTTTATTCCTTCCTTTAGGCACCGCATCGTAAGCCATAGTGACGCTGATATTTAAAATGTTTTATTATTTTATTTATTTTTTATTAAAAAATAATATTTTTTTGGGGAATTTAAATAAAAATGTTAAAAAATTAAGACAACTTGTTTTATTTTTTTTTGTATACCATTTAATTGTTTATGGACATATAACTTATGGTTTATTTGTTAAATAAGTTTTTGGGGTCTTATTTATTTTTAGGGGCCTTCAACCTTAAGTTATTATTATAATAAAAATTTAATTGGAATTTGATAATATTTATGGGTTAGAGTGATTCAATGTGATATTTTTTTTAATAATACCTATAAACAAGTAAATGAAAATATGAATATTTAATATGATAATTATCTAAAAAATTAAGCTTTATCTGATAATTATTTCAATAATTGAAATAATTTTGACATAAATAAAATCCAGTTAAAAGTTATTTAACATTTTACTAAATTATATGTGATAGTTAAACCATGTTTACAAATCCCCGTACTAATGACAATTTCGTATAATTCAGATATTAATTTAGCATGAGATTGGTTATGAGTTATGACCAATGACACTTAGTTGTTACTGAAATAAATTCTATTTTCTATATTGGAAAAGTAGATGTCATTGTGCCGGTAAATATAAATAGCTATTTGTTTTGTCCGGTCCCGGTCAGATCATATCTAATAAAAAAATATCGTAAAATTGTATATCGTAATAGTTATATCGTTATAGTTTATATCGTAATATAAAATAAAATATTAATAAAAATATATAAATAATTCTTGTGTAAGATTATAGATGGCGCACAAAGTTAACATTTGTGCTTTCATATTTCATAACCTTATATAATAGCTACAGCCGAGTAATCAACGGCTTAGTAAATATTATGATTAAAGAAACTGAAGCCTAGTTTAAAATAAACTTGGTGAATGCCCTATACTCCTTAAAGGAGTGGAAAAGGAATAAAAAAAAAAAAAAAAATTTGTTTTGTCTGATTTAATTGGAGTTTTTTGAGTTTTAGTTATAACTAGGGCAAATAAAAATATGCTCTAAAAAATCAGTTTTAAGCGCTTAAAATATGCTCTAAAAAATCTATTTTAGGCATGTAAAACATGCTCTATGAAAAGGATATCAAATACATAAAAAAAGATCAATTACTTAGAAATTTTCAAATAAAATAAGTATTAATAATGTTAGACTAGTAACACCATCTTCAAAAATTGTTTAAATTTAATTTTAGTAAAAAAGCAGATGGTTTTTTACTTTTTAATATATTATTTTTATTATAATTTTTTATTTTAAAATTAAATTTAATGAAATAAAATAAAATTAATTCATGAAATTAAAAAATTAAAACAAGATAAATTAGAGAGTAGAATAAGTTAAAATTAAGAAAAATAAATAAACATAAATTAAGTAAACATAAATTAAAATAAAAATTAATCCAACTAACAAAAATCTTACATCTAGTAAAATTAAGAACTAAGTTTAACTGAAATTTTGGTTGCAATATATCACAATCATTTCACCTAAATTTTTAAATAATAAATTCTTCCGGTTCGATCGTAGGACGCTTTTGTACATTTAAAATCTGCTTTCTACATTAACTGTGTTAATTGGTGCGAATTTAAATGCAATTTCGTTTGTCGTGTAATTTATCGTAGCATTTTGAATAGCTTTACCAGTCAAAGCTGCAGATATTGTTTTTAATTAAGTTGAAAGTTTCTGAATTAAGTTGAAATGAATAATAAAATAAATATGTACATGTACATGCATACATAGAGATTTCTTTAAATACCTAATACCTACTTGTTTATTTTGAAAGAATGATATTTCAAATAAATAAATATCTAAATAGTAACATCAATTTTTATTTTTTTTTATGGAAAATATTTTAAATGCAAGAAAATTAAAAAAAATTATGATCTTTTGAACGAAAATTGTCAAAATAAACCAAAATATGCTCTTAAAAGTTAAAATATGCAAAATATGCTCTAACAAGTGAAATATGCAAAAATATGCCCTAACAAATCTAGCTTAAAATTCATAATTTTTGTTGAAACGAATTACTATCATGTTCATTTATCGATAAGACATAAGGGAAAAAAGATGCTAATGCATATTTTTATTTGCCCTAGTTATAACTAACGAAAATATCGACTTTAAATGTGCCATTGGTACTATTTTTTTTTTTGAAGAACATTTAGTTCTTAGCTATGATTTAGTAAAAAGTCAGATTATATGCTCCGAGCCACAAAATATGTTAGAAACTAAATTTTATCTGATATTTTCAGATATAAAAAAGACAAAAATCTTTCTGACATTTTAGAAAAGTTTAGATCTTAAAGTAGCTGATGAAAACTAGTTTTGTTGTGTATAGTGTATTATCATGTGTATTATTAACTTAAGGGAATCCATTATATGTTTTTGGACTTTTTTTTAATTTATTACAGTAAAAACATGTTTCATTAAATTTAATTAACGCATTAAAAAATATCTAATGTAGATGAAACTGTTCGAATATCTTCAAAAATTTATTTAAAGAATTTATACTTTAAATTATAGCTGATCAGTGACATAGTGGTAAGGACGCAGACTTTCATGTGAAAATTCTCGGGTTCAAACCCCGGTCACGATATCGTAAAAGTTAATATCGTAATATAAGATAAGATTAAATATAAATATATAAATAACTCTTCTGTATTAATAATCTTATACAACAACTACAGCGGAGTAGTCAACGGTTAGTGAATATAACAATTGAAGAAACTGAAGCCTAATTTTAAAAAGACTTGAAGAATCCCCTTCCTAAAGGAGTGAAAAAGGAATATAAAAATTTGCTACAATATTTAAACCAACTATATCAATATACATATCAATACTTTTAAGAGTTTCACCTTTCCACTAATAAATTTATTTTGCCCGATTTTTATACCCGTATGACTATATAGTCCAAGGGTATAATAAATTTGCCATTACGTTTGTGACGCAGAGAAGGAGGGGGGGTAGATATAGACTCAAGTGTATGGATCGGATCAGAATCGAAAAATAAATCGATTTAGCTATGTATGTCCGTCCGTCCGTACGTCTGTCCGTCTGTCCGTCCGTCCGTCATCACGATAACTCAAAAAGTAAAGGAGCTAGGATTATGAAATTTTCACAAATTCGTTTTTATGCAAAAAACGGAATCGAGTTTTAAATTCAGCCATTTTGGTCCACGGGTTCGAGTACCTGCCATACAACTTCTAATTTTATATGAGCATTACTCTATACCTATGGAAGCTGCGTGTCTGAAATTTTGCCAAAAGTAGTTTAGTATAATGGCCAAAGTTACTGCAAAATTTGGTTGGTCTACTGCAGAGGGTTCGAGTAGCTGCCATACAACTCCTTCTTTTATATGAGCATTACTCTACACCTAATAAAGCTGAATGTTTGAAATTTTGCCAAAAGTAATTAACCGCATGATATAATGTATATGTTACGGTCATACGGGTATCCCAGAATTGACACAGTCTACTCTACTACACTCTTCCTCGTTTTTAATAAATTTTTTAGAACAATAATTTCAACTTGAACCTCATTAATATTTTATGATGAGTTTTAATATTATAACCTACATTATATCGAATTAAAATTTTTCAGTTATTAACATTTTTTTTCATTATAAGGTATTTTAAAATTATACAAATAACCTCTTTAACTTATTATAATTATATAACATTGATATGTTCTTATGAATTTTTAATAATTTATTACATGAAACCTTGAAACATTTAATTACACTTTAATTTAGTTTATTTGTTTTTTTTATGAACACTTAGTTTAATTATTATGTCAACATATGGTTATTGACATATTTTTAGAATTAATTTAATTACAATGTATATATTTAGTGCTGACAAAAGTTTGTTGGTTTTAATAATATTTAGTACAGATTTTATTGCCTACACCACAAAAAATCTATCGCGTAATTTATAACTGTTAAAAATTGTGAAAAAGGAAAACTGTTAGAATATGTTTTTACTTTAATAAACTTTTTGAATATTTAGAGTGTGTTAAAGCCATGGGTGTAAGTATATGGATGATGACATAACCTTATTCAAATATGTGTTGAAATAAAATATTTCGTTTTATTAAAATAATGCTTATTCTTGGATGCTGATCATTCTTACGTCACTCAAGTCTTAACATAAACTTGTCCATGATTTAGCATTTAGGGTTATTTTAAGTGAATTAATATGCTAAGTTAGTTGTTCCGTTACACTGACGTTTTTTTCCAATCAAAGTACAGTATAAGCGTCATCTGCTATCTGCCCTCCTTAGGTAAGGTATATTTTTATAGTAAAATGAAAATTTTGTAATAAGATCACTCAAAATATAAATCAGAAGTTGTCTAAGGAATATGGAGTTACAGTTTACTACTGAAACATGAGGCCTAATCGTACGTCATTGTTGTAGGGTGATATATCTCTATTTACAAACCAATTAACTGAATTTAGTATTTTCCACAAGAATTTATTAGTATTCACTTGCGGCCAACTTGCGCATTATTCTTAGGTAGTTGACTTTAATTCATTTTGGCAACATTTCAGTTTATTGTGAATTTTCAGGCTAGATTTTGTTTCAAAGTAATTTAAAGAAAATATTCTCGGTACTTAAAAAAAGGCTGCCTGCTTCTTTCAAGGGAAGGACAAAGTTTAAAAAAAATTAAAAAATTAAGAAGAAAAGTATTGTTATATTTTTATTGTTATGGTTATAGCGATTGCGCGACGGCGCGATTTTAACAGAAAAATATTTTATGAAATAAACGTGACATTTCGTAAAAGAAAAAAATTACATTTATGCAATTTGTCTTACGTAATCCTTTCAAATATTTGATTTTTTTTTAGTTTCAAGTTTTATTTAAAATAAAAATAGCACTTGAAAGGTTTTTTTATTTTATTTCTGTAAATTTTTTCCATGATTTTTCAATTTTTATATGTTTGTAGGTGTCAATGTCAATGAAAAATGTTTTTATTTTCTTTTCAATTTTTATTTTAATGAATTGAAAAATCATTAAATTTAATTTTTATGTTTTTATTTTCTTTTATTATTCCTCAATTTTTAATTTAACTATTTAGTTAGAAATTCAATTCTGATTTTCTAATGATTTCATATAATTGATAATTTAATTTTAGAATAATGTTTCGATTCTAAACTATAAATTGCTGATAAATAAAATTTAATACAGTGTAGTTAAAAGTTTTTATGTTTAATAGTAATGAAATTGGAAATAGTAAAATTAAATTAATTAAATTACTTTAACATCTAGTCGATTTTCCATATCTCGATAATATACAGAAAGGAGCTGTTCGTATAACTAAAGAGAATAAATTCATAAAACACGTCCTTATTAGTTCCGAGTTGTATCGCCTGTACTATAAATATCTATCAAATGTAATTCTTCAGAACAAATCAAAAATATGTAAAAAAGCAAATAATTCCGTCGTAATATTTGCTTAACACCTAAATTTCATTTGTATGCTGTAGAGTATTTTCGAATTAGAATTTTAAAATGTGCGAGCTCTTAAATAACCGTATTATTTTATCAGTTACAAAAGCTCACGAGCGAATCTTTCTGGATTATCCATTCTTATCTCGATGTCCTTTCCCATCCCTTTCACATCTTTCATTCGTATTTATAACACTACGCAAATGGTTGGTTTATGCATCCAATTACTTTCGAAAAGCGGAGGCGTTTTTATTAGTAGAAGTATCTCTTAGCAAAAAACTGTTGATTCTTCAATTTTTATACCCGTATGACTATATAGTCAAAGGGTATAATAAATTTGCCATTACGTTTGTAACGCAGAGAAGGAGGCGGGGTAGATATAGACTCAAGTGTATGGATCGGATCAGAATCGAAAAACAAATCGATTTAGCTATGTATGTCCGTCCGTACGCACGATAACTCAAAAACTAAAGAAGCTAGGATCTTGAAATTTTCGCAAATTCGTTTTTTTTTGCAATAGCCGTCATCGCTTTTTAAATTCAGCCATTTTGGCCCATGGGTTCGGGTGGCTGCCATACAACTTCTTTTTTTATATGAGTATTTCTCTGTACTTATTACAGCTATGTGTCTGAAATTTTAGCAAAAGTAGTTTAGTTTTATGGCCAAAGTTTCTGCAAAATTTAGTTGGTCTAGTAGAGTGGGTTCGAGTAGCTGCCATACAACTTCTTATTATACCCGTATGACTGTAGGTCAAAGGGTATAATATTTTTGCCATTACGTTTGTGACGCAGAGAAATAGGGGGGGTAGATATGGACTCAAGTGTATGGATCGGATCAGAATCGAAAAAAAAATCGATTTAGCTATGTATGTCCGTCCGTCTGTCCGTCCGTCCGTCTGTCTGTCCGTCCGTCCGTCTGTCTGTCCGTCCGTCCGACTGTCTGTCCGTCCGTCCGTCCGCACGATAACTCAAAAACTAAAAGAGCTAGGATCTAGAAATTTTCGCAAATGCGTTTTTTTACAATAGCCGTCATCGCTATTTAAATTCAGCCATTTTGCCCATGGGTTCGGGTAGCTGCTATACAACTTCTTTTTTCATATGAGTATTTATCTGTACCTATTAAAGTTGCGTGTCTGAAGTTTTGCCAAAAGTAGTTTAGTTTTATGGCCAAAGTTTCAGCAAAATTTGGTTGGTCTGGTGTATTGAGTTCGAGTAGCTGCCATACAACTTCTTATTTTATATGAGCATTACTTTATACCGATTAAAGCTGGGTGTCTGAAATTTAGCCAAAAATAGTTTAGTGTAATGGCCAAAGTTACTGCAAAACTTGGTTGGTCTACTGCAAAGGGTTCGAGTAGCTGCCATACAACTTCTTATTTTATATGAGCATTACACTATACCTATTGAAGTTGGGGGTCTGAAATTTTGCCAAAAATAGTTTAGTGTAATGGACAAAGTTACTGCAAAATTTAGTTGGTCTACTGCATAGGGTTCGACTAGCTGCCATACAACTCCTTCTTTTATATGAGCATTATATTTCACCTAATAAAGCTGGTGTGTTTGAAATTTTGCCAAAAATAATTAATGTTTATAATAATAATGATATAATGTTTATATAACGGTCATACGGGTATCCCAGAGTTGACACAGTCTACTGTACTACACTCTTCCTCGTTTTATATGAGCATTACACTATACCTATTGAAGTTGGGTGTCTGAAATTTTGCCAAAAATAGTTTAGTGTAATGGCCACAGTTACTGCAAAATTTGGTTGGTCTACTGCAGAGGGTTCGAGTAGCTGCCATACAACTCCTTCTTTTATATGAGCATTATATTTCACCTTATAAAGCTGGTGTGTTTGAAATTTTGCCAAAAGTAATTAATGTTTATAATAATAATGATATAATGTTTATGTAACGGTCATAAGGGTATCCCAGAGTTGACACAGTCTACTCTACTACTCTCTTCATCGTTATTTGTGATTTTATTCTTATTCTTGTAACAGTTAACTAATTATACAAAATCGATCCATAAGGATGCGTTTGTATTGATTGGAACTGCAATATGTGAGAAGAAAAATATAGAACATGTTATTAATTGACGTGATTATAATGCAGAATCGTTCTATTCATTAATACAATATAAGAACGTCGAGATAGTTTTACCCAACGTTCAAGGTCTTATTGGATTATGAAAGACTTATTTGATACTTAATCCGTCATTCTTCCACATTTTTGTAATACATATAATGTTTTTGGGCACTTTTTAAGAACATTTTCGTTCGTCTCGGTGAAATTATAATTATAATCCATAATCTTATTGATGCTCTAATCGAAGCTCTTATCACCTATTTTGGAGATACTGACAACCTCTACACAAACATTCGATATTTGTTGTTTATATATTTATATATTGAAAATTAATAAATTTCTTAACCTAATTTTAATGTGAATCATTGTGATGAAGAAACCATTGGTTCGAAGAAATGTACAGTATGTATTTGTCAATATAATTCAGTACTGCTGTTAGTTTTAAGTAATTTAAATTTCAATGTTGAACAACATTTTAATTATTTTTTTGTTTTTTACTTATATTAAAAAACTAATTTTTTTTTTTAATATTATTCAATGGTTTAATTTTAACTACCTTTTGCAAAAAAGTTATTATCTCTAATATATAAAGAAGAAAATTTGTTTGTTTATTTGTTTGTTTGTTTGTTTGTTTGTCCAGGATTCACGTGAAAACCACTGGTCCGATTGACACCAAATTTTAGAGGAATAATTTTGGGAGTCCGGGGGGTGACATAGGCTATGTCGCATTTTTATAAGTCAGCAGGTTGCGGCTCCAGAGCCGTTTTAAGCTTTTTCGTTTTTTTGATGTCGAGTCGAAACGGTTTGACCGATTCACTTGAAATTTTGCACGAATGTTCTTCTTATTAAACGGAATTAATGGTATAAAGTTGGTTGGAATAAATTAACCCCTTTCGGCCCGGCGGGCTTCCAAAAAATTTTGTGTTTCCGATTTGTGTCCAATTATACAGGGTGGTTTTGCAGTCAAAAAGAGAGGCTGGCACAAATTTTTGTTGGGTTCGGTTAACCCGTTTGGGCACGAGGGCGCAATGAAGCTTTTTCAATGTTTTTGATGTCGAGCCGAAACAGTTTGACCGATTGACTTGAAATTTTGCACAAATCTTCCTCTTAGCAAACGGAATTAGTTGTATAAATTTGGTTGGATTAATTTAACCCATTTCGACGTGGCGGGCTTCCAAAAAATTTTGGATTTCCGATTTGTGTCCAATTTTACAAGGTGGTTTCGCAGTCGACAATAGAGTCTGGCACAAATTTTTGTTGAGTTCGGTTAACCCGTTTGGGCACGAGGGCGCAAAAAAGCTTTTTCAATGTTTTTGATTTCGAGTCAAAACCGTTTGATAAATTGACTTGTAATTTTGCACAAATGTTCCTCTTAGCAACCGCAATTAGTTGTATAAATTTGGTTGGAATAATTTAACCCATTTCGGCCTGGCGGACTTTCAAAAAATTTTGTGTTTTCGATTTGTGTCCAATTTTACAGGTTGATTTTGCAGTCTAAACAGAGGCTGCAAAAAGTTTTAGTTAATTCGATTAACCCGTTTTCCACGACGACGCCATGAAGTTTTCTATAAATTTTATTTTCTTATACGATTAAAAGTATTTTATTGAAAATTTTGTACCAACATTTTAATTAAAACCCACATGGTTAATTTGGTTTTGACCTGTTTGTGCGTTTTGAACAAAGATTCAATGAAATTTTCAGTTTTCTTCAAATGAAATCTAAAAATCAAAAAATTCAATTTCTTATGTATAATGCTTAAAAACATAGTATTTTAAAACAGTTTTTCCAAAAAATAAGCCTACATTTCTCTCATCAAATCATAAAAAAACGAGGAAGAGCGTATTACAACTTTCAGGTGAGTACTAAACAAAATACAGGTTGAAAAGCAAATTTTTAAATCTTTTCTAAACCATCGACTATATTTTATTCAAACGTTGGCAATTCAAGATAACTATTATTGACATAGTATAATGACATAATGGCAAACTTAGTATCCCCATTTGACCAATAGTCATTTTAATTCAGTTAACATTATTCGCCGGGAACCTAACATCCTCAACTCTATCGTCAAGGAGCACCAAATTCTCAAGAAGCACCATGTATAGAAAAATTAGAGATAATCGTTCAAACTGTTTTTTAAAGTTTTTGTTTCGCAATCGGTTAAAAGAACTCGACAAAACATTTTTTTAAGCATTCCCCTAATTCAAAGAAGTTGTACCTACTTTCAGAAATTGGACGTAATTTACTTACAAAATTTTTTTTGAACAATCGTCGGGTCGACAGGGGTTAACAATTTCCAAGTGTGTTAGTAAGTTGAACTTCATTTTCAAAGAAGAACACATATACAAAATTTGAAGTTAATCGGTTAAATAATTTCTAATATATATAACAAAGCAACAAAAAAACCTATAAAAAGCTATTGGGCTACGATGGGTTAACGGAACTCTACAAATATTTTTTGTGGCTTCATTTATAAGCAAAGTAGTATTTCAAAAAATTGGCTGAAGCTTGCGTTTTTACAATTTGCAAGCTTCCGGGCAACGCCGGGTAAATCTGCTAGTTTGATAAAATAATAAACAGATATTATATTATAATATTACAAATCTATATATATAAAAATGAATCGCTATTTCTGTTGGTCACGGCATAACTTGAGAACGACTTTACCGATTTTATTCAACCATTTTTTTTTAGTTTTCTAATACTTTGTAGAAGGTTCTTACGGAAAGAAAAATTAAGAAAATTCCTCCAGGACGCCCCACTTGGGTCCAGAAAGCGTTTAAAGCCCTTCATATAAAATTTGCTGTATATGATCATGTGGGATATCATTGAAAAGATCTTGGCGAATTCATAGGTAGTCATAAATAAATACGTATATATTATATATATATATATATATATATATATTCAAACGCGCATATATATATAAATCTATTATATATATATATTTATTTTCAGTTGAATTTTGTTTTTTCAAAATGCCGACTAATTAGATTATAAAAAAAAGGAAAGAATTTAATTTAAAATTTAAAAAATTTGTTTTTAATTAAAATTAAAAATTAATTATGTGTACAAAAAATTCAACCCCATGAGATTTCAAAGAATTTTTTCCTTTATTTAAAATTAATCTCCAGTCATTTAAGCTTTTGCTTTGACTCTATAGAAACATGGACCGGGACCAGTAACACGGACGGAGGCCAGCAACGCGGACCGGGCACAGCTAGTATTATAATATTATTTGACATCGAATTGATTCAATAATGATATAAACACGTGCTGATGGAATTTTAAATTTAATAAAAGAAAGCAAAATTCGTAATAAGTTTTTTGAAATAAGGAATGATATTTTGACCACAGACAGATATCCCAATAAAATTTATTTAATGAACTACTTTGTTCTGAAGCTCAGATTTTCTAAATTAGACACTTAAAATTTTGGGAGGAGTGGGATGCCTAAAACTAAGTATGATTTGTTTAAAAAAAATTTCTTTATGTTAAACGTTGTTTAGGGGCTGTAATGTGTGAAAATTGAATATTTTCTATTTGTATACAGCTCTAATTTGAATTCTAATTCAATTTTTTGAAAAAATATACAAAAATTTAATTATTTTTTTATTTAGTATCATATTTTAACATGTGTTTATAATTAAATTTAGTTCTTAACCATTTTTGCTTATATTTAGAAAAATTTTAAGAAAAATTCACAATTGAATTCCTGTAACCTGGAAACGGATATATGCTTGAGAATGAGCATAAGTTTACTCAGAAAAATTTCCGGAACATTTTCAAAAATCCTTTAAAAGATATCTATATCTTTTTATATTTAATACAGCCATTATATGGGTTTCCTTCGGAGAAATATTATAGTGCTCAATTCACCTTTTAAATACTATTTAAAACTATTTAAATATTTTATTTAAATGAGAAATATAAATGTAAGAAATTTATTTTTTATTGTTTTTAATTTTTTAGAGTTTATTCTTTGGGTGCATTTATATTGGAACTGTGATAAGGGATCAATTTATAGCTATAATCGAAGCTTCAATATAAACACTGCATAAGAGCATAGTACAAAGCTATGTTCTAATCGATGCTCTCATTGACACTCTTATCATCTTATCGCAGCTCCAATATAAATGCACTCTAATAGTGCAATCCTACAATCTTCTTAGCGATTGTAGAACGATTGTAAAAGGAAATTTGAAATTGAAATGTTTTTAAATAATTTAAAACTTTCGAATAACTTATTTTTTAAACATATCTTGAACATTTCTTTTGTTTTCATAAACATTTGTAATTTCCGTTTTAAAAATTTATTTCTAAGAGATTGAATGAGGGTGGAAAATTATATTAGAAAATGCTGCAGGATTTGCAATATTTAAATATTTCTTTACAATAATTTCTTTAAAAAACAAATTATAATAAAAATTTAATAATATAATATAAGTAATATAATATAATATAATTTAAATATTGTATTATCTGTATTTCATTAACTTTTTACCATATACACCATCCCTATAAATATGCAATCCTTTGAAATTTCCAAAAAAAGGTAGAAATAAATTCAAGATAGATTGTATAAGCTATTCCTTTTGCATAAAGTGGTGTGTATTGTAAAGTTTCATTATTTTTTATGCCCTAATCCCCTATCCTGGTCCAATTTGGCGTAGTAGATTTGACAATTTAAATTATTAGAATTTGGCATTCCCTAAACTCCTGCAAGCTCTAAACCGAATGATACTAGAATCAATTTATAAAAGCTACTCTTCATAGGTATCGACCATAGTCTATGTAACACATTTGAGCCCATTCCAACTGTTAGAAAACTAGATTTTTCGAATAGTTTGGTATTTTTGTATGGGAGCCTCCTGATCCCGTCGTCTCTTCCTGTTATATTCAGTATTAAAAAAAAATATAATTTTTAAAACGATTTTAATACAGGCTTGGTGAGATCAACTCTAATAAAAATTATACAATTTTTTTCATCATATTGCTCTAATTTTATTTAATTCATTGTGGTTTTGTGGTTTGCACTTTTTCAATTTAAAATGACACTCGTAAAACTTAACTTAAAAACAACAAGTGATGAAAAAAACCAAGGGTTTTTAAAAAGCACATTTTCAAAATTATATTGTGTTAAAAACTCAGTTTAATTTTGGAAATAAATACTCGGTTGACTAAGTCACTTCTTACAGGGGGGAAGGTTACCAAATTTCTCAAGGATCTAATCTCACTCGACCCCCCCCCCCCCCCCCCTCCTTCCATTTTTTTAGGTTCTAGGAATTTAACCAAAATTTAAAATTTTTACTTAGAATCTAAGCAAAAATGTGTAAAACTGAGAGACACTTTCTTCAATTTAAAAAACCGGTTTTGAATTTAAGAAAAATACTTAACATATGTTAAAATATAATGTTGGACCTTTAAATTTTGAATACTAATAGAAAAAAATTGGACAGGTATTCAAGTTACAGTTGCTTAAAAAAAGTAAAATTTCAATTTTTAACCCCTTACATCTCTTAAAGGGGGGGCGCAACAAAAAAATTTTCTGAAACGACTCCTACAAATTTCTGAGGATCTAACATCACCGAAAATTTCAAGCTTCTAGCTTGGATGGTTCAGAAGTTATGTAGGGTCAAAAATTTTGCAAAAATTGAGTTTTGGATAACGGCTTTTAAAAATTTGTAAAGCTTATAAAAGCAGCTATCTTTTGACGTTCAGATTGAAAATGTGCCTCATAGAACTCTTGTTATAGGGTTGTTTCCGATTTTGAGGGGCTGTAGCTCCGTAACGGAGGGGGCTACAGAAAAAAGTTCTTCCATAAAATTATTTTTTTTGCAATACCTACCGGTAGTTAAAATTTCTTCTTTCTATTTCAAACGGAGTAAAAGTTTGTGTATACATACGGACAGACGGACGGTCGGACAAAGTCAAAATTACGAAAAACTTTTCGCACTTGTTGAAACTTTCGTTTTAGAGCTTTCAATTTTGTATAGAAATAAAAAAAAATTTTGACAGGTGGGTGGTTACAGAAAAAAGTTTGAACGTTAGATTATTTTTACTGCAATACCTACCCGCTGCTGATATTTTTTAGTCAGCCGTAGGTAAAAAGGGACGGAAGGACGGACAGAGTGAAACTATATAGGCACATTTTTACAAAATTTTTTGAAAATGTGCTAAAAACGGATATAAGGATTTAAGTTCATTGTATTAAAAAAATTTAATTATTTTTTTATCCTGATTTCTGAAGGACTTTTTTTTAAAAAAAGGAGGAAGAATTAAAAAACACAAAATAAACGAAAGAAGTCAACAAAAATGATGTTGCATAATAATTTTTTATGCTTGTGTAGAAAAACTAAAATCGCATACCAAGCTTTTTTATTAAGCATAAAATTAGCAATTCCATTCTTTAACTTCATGTGGAAATTTTTATTTTCAGACCTCCAAGAACATAAAAATTATAAAAAACGAGGAAGTGTGTAGTAGAGTAGACTGTGTCAACTCTGGGATACCCGTATGACCGTTATATAAACATTATATCATTATTATTATTATAAACATTAATTACTTTTGGCAAAATTTTAAACATACCAGCTTTATTAGGTGAAATATAATGCTCATATAAAAGGAGGAGTTGTATAGCAGCTAGTCGAACCCTCTGCAGTAGACCAACCAAATTTTGCAGTAACTTTGGCCATTACACTAAACTATTTTTGGCAAAATTTCAGACACCCATCTTTAATAGGTATAGAGTAATGCTCATATAAAAGAAGGAGTTGTATGGCAGCTACTCGAACTCACTGCAACAGACCAACCAAATTTTGCCGAAACTGTGGCCATAAAACTAAACTACTTTTGCCAAAATTTCAGACACGTAGCTGTAATAGGTACAGAGAAATACTCATATAAAAAAGGAAGTTGTATGGCAGCTACCCCAACCCATGGACCAAAATGGCTGGATTTAAATAGCGATGACGGCTATTGCAAAAAAACGAATTTGCGAAAATTTCAAGATCCTAGCTCCTTTAGTTTTTGAGTTATCGTGCGGATGGACGGACAGACGGACGGACGGACATGCATAGCTAAATCGATTTTTTTTTCGATTCTGATCCGATCCATACACTTGAGTCTATATCTACCCCCCTCCGTCTCTGCGTCACAAACGTAATGGCAAATTTATTATACCCTTTGACTATATAGTCATACGGGTATAATGATGATACAGAATACAAAAATACAGAAAATTATCATAAGGGTAGGAAGCAAACAGCTAAACCAGGTTATTGTACGGGAATATCTAAAAATTATAACATCATAATGATATCAGAGGAACTTAAATAAAATCCCAAAGGAAAAAATCTTAATATACAAAATCTCACAAAAATAAAATCCCATTTTTTTAAACAGATTTGCACCTTGTCTTTACTGTTATTTAACTGTAATTCCTGTATCTGCATTTCATTTGACTATATGACTAGACTAGGGTATTTATGTACTCGTATAACTCAATCTTGGCGAGTTTCTGAATTAGGAGGGATATTAGATAAATCAGGGTTTTATTACATCCCCGTAACCTCATAATTTTAAAAGTTTTGTAAACGAATTATGTATAAATAAAAAAAATATGATCGAAGGAGACAAGGATTTTAGAAGTTTTTTCCAAGCTCAGAGTTTCAATCATATGTTTGAAAAATTTCATGGGTGTCGGTAGTCACTTTTAAAAAAATAAGCATGTCAAAAATTTAATTAGAAGAGATTTAATCCTTTATTTCAAAATCAGAATTTTCAAGGATAGTTTTCAGAATTTTTTAAAGTTTAAATTGTTATATGAAATTTTAAGGTTGGAGGACTTTCCGAGTTGATTTAAAAATGATTTCCAATGTAGATTTTTTTATGTTAATGCGAGAATAGGAACTACTTAAAATGGAACTGAAAGTTGTTAACTCAATACTTTGAGTTCGACTTTAAGTTGACAGTTTAAATTTTGGCGTATCATCCACATTCCAAAAACGCGTTAAATGTTCAATGTGACGCATTTCATTTTATAATATTTGTTACGTGTAATTTCCTACATATTTTAGAATGTTTATACTCATATATACAAATGAATATGTATATGTATATGTTGTTCTTGATATCTTTATTATTTGCAAAAAAGAAATTGTTTTATTCTAAATCTTTATTATTTTGTTTATAATTTTCTTAATGTTTTGATTGCTCTTGTTGTAGTTGTTGTTGTTTATTTAACAATATGTGTAAATGTATTTTTTGTTTTACCAAAACTGAAATTGAGTAAGAGTCATATTCTTAAAACCTGAAATTACTTTTACATTGTTTGCGTGTATGGGTGATTTGTTTTAGTAGTACGTTTCAACAGTTTTTCATGATGTATAGGAAGACAACAACTGAATATTTTGCTACAGGCTGTGTGCAAATAACAATAAAATTTCTTTTATAAATAAAAATATTTTAGCAATAAATGAAGATACAATTTAACTAAAGTAGAAAGTTATAAGGTTTAAAATATTTGAAAGAAATCAATAAAAGAAAGTTTCTTTGCATGGATTTTTTTAAGTTTAGTTTCCTTGGTTTTTTTAAGTCTAGTTTCCTTTTTTTTGGTAAAAATTCATTCACAAGCCCAATACAATTTTCATGACATCAGCATATTCCTAACATTTTCTAGTCAAACTCAGGAATTTACCAAATGTATTCAACTATTTACTAAATATATTCAGATTTTTGCTAAATATATTCATTTAGTCGGTAAAAATGTGAATTTAAAAAAAAATTATCTGAATTTATTTAGCAAAATTCTGAATTAAAAAATAAAAAAAAATAATTTCTTTAAAAAATACATGAAATTATTAAATAACAAGTGATGAAAAAAACCAAGGGTTTTTAAAAAAGCACATTTTCAAAATAATATAGTGTTTCATATTGAGTATTTTATCGAAATATTCAACATTATATTGTTACATTATATTTACAACTTCAATGTTAACGTTTAATTTAAGAAATATATACGTTGGTGAATAAGTTACTACTTGTAGAAACAGTAAATTTTTTAATTTTTAAGTCCTAATAGCTCCTCTATGGGGAGCTTGCCCAATTTATCAAGGATATAATGCTCACTACTCCCCTTCCCACAACTTTTTTAGGTTCAAGGAATTAAATTGTAAATCATACCAAAATTTGGAATTTTACTTAAAATTTTACTATTTAAGCAAAACTGGTTAAAACTGAGAGACACTTTCTTCAATATAAAGAACTGCTTTCAAATTTAAAAAAATCTTTTAACATATGTTAAAGTATAATGTTTGACCTTCAAATTTTGTATATTAACAAAAAAAAATTTGAACATTTATTCAAGTTACAGGTGTTTAAAAATAGCAAAATTTCAATTTTCGAGCCCTTATAGCTGCTAAACAGGGGACGTGACAAAAAAATTTTGTTAACCGACTTCTACTTATTTATAAGGTTCTTACTACTCCCAAAATTTCAAGACCTTAACTTAGCCCGTTTAGAAGGTATGTGGGGCCAAATATTTTGCAAAAATTGAGTTTTGCATAATGGTAAATTTTAGTACCATATGGCAACCCTATACATTACAGCGACATATTTTTGTAAAGCCTATAAAAGCAGCTCTCTTCTACCATTTTTCGATTGAAAATAAAGCTAACAGAACTCTTATTATAACAATTTAAATATAGGGCTTTTTTGGAATTTGCGGGGGCTGCAGCTTCGTCATACTTCAAAATTAAGAAAAACCTTTGACACATATTGAAATATAATTAAGGAGCTTTCAATTTTGTATATCACAGAAAAAAAATTTGAACAGGTATTCAAGTTACAGGTGTTTAAAAATAGCAAACTTTCAATTTTCGGGCCCTTATAGCTGCAATTCAGGGGACGTAACAAAAAAAAATTGTTAAACGACTATTACTTATTTCTAAGGATTTAACTACTCCCAAAATTTCAAAACTGTAGCTTAACCCGTTTAGAAGTTATGTAGGGCCAAAAATTTTGCAAAAATTGAGTTTTGCATAATGGTAAATTTTAGTACCGTATGGCAACCCTAAATATTTGTCTTTTAAAAATTTATAAAGCTTATAAAACCAGCTATCTTTCGCCGTTTTCAAATTGAAAATACACTTAATAGAACTCTTGTTATAACAATTTAAATATAGGGCTTTTGCCAACTTTGGGAGGCTGCCGCTCCGTAACAGGTGGGGCTACAGAAAAAATTCTTCTACGAAATTATTTTTTTTGTAATACCTACTCGCGGTTAAAATTTCTTTTCTCTATTTCAAACGATGTAAAAGTTTTTGTTAACATGCGGACAGACAGACAGACGGACGGACGGACGGACGGACGGACGGACAGAGTGAAACTATATAGGCACATTTTTACAAAATTTTTTGAAAATGTGCTAAAAATCTGAATGAACGTTAATACATGAATATATTTAATAAATATCTGAATTTAACAAGAAAATGTTAATTATTATTTTTAAGCATTTCATCTTAATGCGCCGCCAAGGTTCATTTCCGCAAAAGTTTAATTTACCAGGTTCAAAGCTAAGTCAGCTATTATTAAAATTAATATTTTTGATTTAATATTTCAATTTTTTTGTATATTCAGATTTTTCAATCAGTTATGTTCATTTATTTTTTGTCCATACTGTACATACCATGTTTATGTGTTGAATATATAATAAAAGAAAACTATTTCCTCGCATATGAATAACAGAGCGGAAAACATCAGATTTTAAAAGCAATATTACGTACTAAATCTTTTATTAAAAAATGTTTTTTGTGCTAGTAAGATATTATTAAACAGAATTGTAAATAATATCTGAGTTAACATATTCAAGTAATTTAACCTATGAAGTGATGTTTATTTCCTTACTTTAGTCACGGAATTTGACTTATAAACAATAGGAAATCAAATGTATTTGTGTGTATGTGTGTGTGAATTCACAAAAATAAGATCAGATTTTGGGAAATTAACGAAACATTTAACTTTTAAAAAGTTATTAATTTCTTTTTATATTTAATATGACGTTGTGGTACACGGAACAATAGTTGATGTTCCTGGAATGAGGGGTTCGTAAAAATATTGTTTTGTTTTTCATTAAGATCTTGAAAAGAAATCCCGTCTTATTTAGCTTTATTTTTGTATAAAACATTTTATTAATAGTCAAAATAAATTAGAAATTTCATAAAATGTTACACTACTTGATCAGATTTGTCCAAGAAAATAAATTAAGTAAATTAATTAAATTAATAAATTTGGAGGAAAAGGAGACTAAATTAAAAATTGTAAAAGTAAATCGTTCATATTTCATGTCATACGATTTTGGGAATTGAATTGGAAAACTTGGGAATTCCGCCAATTTTATTTTAAATAATGTGTTCCATAATTTGAGTACTCTAATTTTTAAGATTTGTCCTTCTAGGATGTTCCAAATTATTTGCATAACAATAATAGTTTTATTATATAGGGTTTCACCTTCTATTTCGCGCATTAGAAAATCCATCAATAAATGTATTGAAACGGGGGGTCTTACACTATTTTTGGATAAATTGACTTTTGGAGACTCATATAAAAAATCTAGTAAATATTTTTTGAAGTTTAATTTAATTAAACATGTTTTTTTTTCTACGCAGATAAATGCTAAACACAGCCCTATTTTTAGCACATTTTCAAAACATTTTGTAAAAATGTGCCTATATAGTTTCACTCTGTCCGTCCGTCTGTCTGTCTGTCTGTCCGTCTGTCCGTCCGTATGTTTACAAAAACTTTTACATCGTTTAAAATATGGAAAAGAAATTTTAACCACGAGTAGGTATTACAAAAAAAGAAGTAGAAGAATTTTTTTCTGTAGCCCCACCTGTTAGGGAGCTGCAGCCCCCCAAAGTTGGGAAAATCCCTATATTCAAATTGTTATAACAAGAGTTCTATTATGTGTATTTTCAATCTGAAAACGGCAAAAGATAGCTGGTTTTATAAACTTAATAAATTTAAAAAAAATAAATGTTTAGGGTTGCCATACGGTACTAAAATTTACCATTATGCAAAACTCAATTTTTGCAAAGTTTTTGGCCATACAAATCTTCTAAACGGTTCAAGCTAGGGGTTTGAAATTTTGGGAGTAGTTAGATCCTCTGAAATAAGTAGAAGTCGGTTAACAAATTTTTTTTGTCACGTCCCCTGTTTTGCAGCTATAAGGGCTCGAAAATTGAAATTTTGCTATTTTTAAACACCTGTAACTTGAATACCTGTCCAAATTTTTTTTTAGTAATATGCAAAATTGAAAGCACTATAATTATATTTCAGCATGTGGCAAAGGTTTTTCTTAATTTTTAAGGGTGAAAAAGCCCTATATTTAAATTGATATAACAAGAGTTCTGATAGGTTTATTTTCAATTGAAAAACGGTTGAAGCGAGCTGCTTTTATAGACTTTACAAAAATACTTCGCTTAAATGTTTAGGGTTGCCATACGGTACTAAGATTTACCACTGTGCAAAACTCAATTTTTGCAAAATTTTTGGCCTTACATATCTTTTAAACGGTTCAAAGTTAGATCCTCAGAAATTAGTAGGAGTCGGTTAACAAAATTTTTTTGTCAAGCCCTATGTTCAGGAGCTATAGGGGCTCGAAAATTGAAATTAAACACCTGTAACTTGAATACCTGTTTAAATATTTTTTCCTTAATATACAAAATTTAAAGGTCTAACATTATATTTTAACATATGTTAAAGGTTTTTCTTAAATTTAAAAGGGGTTCTTTAAATTGAAGAAAGTGTTTCTCAGTTTTAACCATTTTTGCCTAAATAGCAAAATTCTAAGAAAAATTCCAAATTTTGGTGGAATTCACAATTTAATTCCTAGAACCTAAAAAAGTTTGGGGGAAGGGGAGTAGTGAGCATTATATCCTTGAGAAATTTGGCCACCTTCCCTATACAGGAGCTACTAGGACTTAAAAATTTACTGTTATTATAGGTAAGCAGTAACTTAGTCACCAACGAATGGTAGCTGAGTCTTAGTTTTTTCACTTTTATTAGGATTCAAACCCGGGCTTTCCGCATGAAAGGTCAGTACTCTAACCACTCTGCCACCCAGCTATCTGTCAGATATAACTTAAGGTTAAAAAAAAAGGGGAGGCTTTAAAGTTCAGAATAAATTTTTGGAACTAAATTGCAGATACCAAGTGTGGCTTTGAAGAATATTTTTTTATATTCTGGTCCTAATCAAAAGCGTGATCTTAGGTATAGATATATAAAAGAAAGTCCTTTGTAAACAATGAAAAGTATAAGCAAAGTAGGTAACTAATTAAAAGCTTGCCGTTTTAATAAAAAGTTTCAGATATATTTACCTTATAGAATACCGATATTAAGTTTAAATTTGATTTGAATCTGAAAAGAGAAAGATAATCAAAAATTTCACATGCTCTCAAATTAGGAATTAATATAATTTTAAATTATGTAATAACGGTATACGGATTAAAATTTTTTGGAAAGCAAAATATTCTCCAAAAATAGACATTTTTAAAAATAAACCACCCATTTATTATGGTTTCTAAAAATAAAAAAAAAATTGCTTTGTGGTAAAAACATAAAATCCAGGATTAACATTAATTATGATTAATTATGGTAATTTAATTTAAAAAAATGTTTTTCTTTTTATAAAAAATTTGTTATAACAAGGAGGAAGAGTGTAGAAGAGTAGACTGTGTCAACTCTGGGATACCCGTCTGACCGTAACAATTACATTATATCATCCGGTTAATTACTTGTGGCAAAACATTCAGCTTTATTAGGTGTAGAGTAATGCTTATATAAAAGAAAGAGTTGTATGGCAGCTACTCGAACCCGTGGACCAAAATGGCTGGATTTCAAACTCGATTCCGTTTTTTGCATAAAAACGAATTTGTGAAAATTTCATAATCCTAGCTATTTTACTTTTTGAGTTATCGTGATGACGGACGGACGGACGGACATACATAGCTAAATCGATTTATTTTTCGATTCTGATCCGATCCATACACTTGAGTCTATATCTACCCGCCCTTCTTCTCTGCGTCACAAACGTAATGGCAAATTTATTATACCCTTGGACTATATAGTCATACGGGTATAAATACTCTTATTAATGTGTTAATTAAAAATCGAAAATTAAGATCTACTCCTTTAGGTCCTGATGAGTATAATTACGAGTATTACTATTATACTATATTATTATTAATCTGTTCCAGGTAAAGAGGGGCAATTTTATACATAATTTCAATAGTTTTCATACCAATAGACAGTCAATGGTGATAATATCGAACTTAATTAATTATAGTTCGAAATCGAGTTCAAGTCCGAGTAGTTTAAGGTTTACGGATTAATTACAACTTAAGCAAGTGTGAGACTATAATATATAAAACCAACGACTTTTTAAATCAGCTTTTAGTGCGGAGTCTTATTATACAAATTACCACTGAATAAAAGAATAAAAATCTGCATCGGTTTTGGAGAATTGGGCTTAATTTATAATTATGGGGGATTTAATTTAATGAAATATTAAGAAATAAGATGTTAATGTTAATTTAACTAAATTGTGCTCATGACGAACGCAAACGAATGTAGTATTACGGAATAGGAATTAATTCTTTTATATTTTTTAGAACAGGTGGTAGTTCTTACAAGATATCAATTGAAAGGTTCGTGATGCAATTGTATGGAAATGATGAGATGTCATCGGAATTATTTATAAGAAAAATAATCCGTTTTGCAGCGCCTTTATGAGGATTTTAACCAATGTGTGCTTTAGCTCCGAATAATATACAATTTGGGAAAAACAAAATAAGTTGACTATTTAAGGCTTGAAAAAAAGTTGTTAAGAAAAGGGAATAATATTTTGTAGCGACACAGAAAATCAAAGCCGTATATTTATTTATATCAAAAATATAAATGACGAAGTAGTATTTTTTGATATAAACTAAAAAATAATGCTACTTATAAGATTAATAAACAGAATATATGTGACTCCTGAAAAGGAAAGGCATACGTCACTCCCTTATTACAGCGTAAGCGGTAGAGGACTATTTATAAATAAATAAATAATTTTTGGTTAAGCTGGATTCCTAAATTTTTCTATTCTACTGTCCCCTTCCTAATATAAAAAATGCAGAACAGCATTCACTACTTCCTCTGAACTAAAAAGCATTGACATCTTTACCCTATTTTTGAATTTTAACTAAATCGTTTTTTAGTTGATTTACAGTGAAATTATTTGCTTTTGTCTAAATTTGATCATTTGTTTATGTTTCAAACGAATTAAATATTAAAATGATTTTGGAAAATGACTGGTACTAATGCAAACAAATTTAATTTAATTCATATTTATACTTACTAACAACCTGTCAAAGTTCACCAACCGCCCTTGATATTAAACCTTTAAAATTAAATTTATACGAAAGTTTTACAGAAATTTTCCCGAATTCAATTTTTCAAGCAGGATTCAAATTTTCTAAAAGATAACATGTTTATGTTACCAAATATTGTTCAAAAAACATTTATGCGTAGGTTCATAGACATTTACTTACTAACGTATTTCGATTTAAAAAAATATTTTCCAATTGGAAAATGGTTTAGTAAAGACAAGAAACAGATTCATGTATTTCGTTTATGAACTAATCGTAGCATTTTTCACTAATGAATTTTAGGATAAGTTTAGTGCGCTGATGAAATCGAAAATGGTTTCAGAATGGTTTATAGAAACATTTGGTTCAGTGCAATGGTCTAAATATGGTTCCAATCCAACTAATATGGCGCAGCATCAATTCAAGAGTTCATTTATATTTTATTAATTTAATCTTCTTGAATCGAAGTAATAAATTTTAGCAAAAGGCAGGTGTTTAGCGAATTTGTTTGGTTACTAATTTGAATTTTTAAGGTATTAATAAGGAGTTAAATTTATAAAAAAATTAGGCTCCTGTCTAAAAAGTCCTTTTATCCAACTTTACAAAGACCTTTATGTTATCTTTCTTTTAGGTATAGTTTTGACCTCATCTTTATAAATATTTATAAAAATGTCTTATTGTACAACAGACAAACAGACATTCAAAATCTTTTTGTTATACTTAAAAATTATCAAATATATTTTCAAAAAGAATTTTTTTTTTTATTATTTAAAACCAATTTATTTTTACATGATCTTTAAAATTCCATTTTTAAATAGGGCTTTAAAATAAATTTCCTGAAAATTAAAAAAGTTTCTTTTGCCTTTAAAAAAAAATAATATTTGAATATTTTTGAAAATTTGTATTCTACCGAATTTTATATAATATATTAGATAATTTATTTTTATACCCGTATGACTATATAGTCCAAGGGTATAATAAATTTGCCTTTACGTTAGTGACGCAGAGAAGGAGGGGGGGTAGATATAGACTCAAGTGTATAGATCGGATCAGAATCGAAAAATAAATCGATTTAGCTATGTATGTCCGTCCGTCTGTCCGTCTGTCCGTCCGTCCGTCCGTTCGTCATCACGATAACTCAAAAAGTAAAGGAGCTAGGATTATGAAATTTTCACAAATTCGTTTTTATGCAAAAAACGGAATCGAGTTTGAAATTCAGCCATTTTGGTCCACGGGTTCGAGTACCTGCCATACAACTTATAATTTTATATGAGCATTACTCTATACCTATGGAAGCTGCGTGTCTGAAATTTTGCCAAAAGTAGTTTAGTATAATGGCCAAAGTTACTGCACAATTTGGTTGGTCTACTGCAGAGGGTTCGAGTAGCTGCCATACAACTCCTTCTTTTATATGAGCTTTACACTACACCTGATGAAGCTGGGTGTCTGAAATTTTGCAAAAAATAGTTTAGTGTAATGGCCAAAGTTACTGCAAACTTTAGTTGGTCTACTGCTGAGGGTTCGAGTAGCTGCCATACAACTCCTTTTTTTATATGAGGATTACACTACACCAAATGAAGGTGGGTGTCTAAAATTTTGCCAAAAATAGTTTAGTATAATGGCCAAAGTTACTGCAAAATTTGGTTGGTCTACTGCAGAGGGTTCGAGTAGCTGCCATACAACTCCTTCTTTTATATGAGCATTACTCTACACCTAATAAAGCTGAATGTTTGAAATTTTGCCAAAAGTAATTAACCGGATGATATAATGTATATGTTACGGTCATACGGGTATCCCAGAGTTGACACAGTCTACTCTACTACACTCTTCCTCGTCTTTTTCTAAATTTTTCTTTTAAAAATGGAAAATGCAAATTTGGAAAATTTTTATTATACCCGTATGACTATATAGTCCAAGGGTATAATAAATTTGCCATTACGTTTGTGACGCAGAGAAGGAGGGGGGGGTAGATATAGACTCAAGTGTATGGATCGGATCAGAATCGAAAAATAAATCGATTTAGCTATGTATGTCCGTCCGTCCGTCATCACGATAACTCAAAAAGTAAATGAGCTAGGATTATGAAATTTTCACAAATTCGTTTTTATACAAAAAATGGAATTGAGTTTTAAATTCAGCCATTTTGGTCCAAGGGTTCGAGTAGCTGCCATACAACTTCTAATTTTATATGAGCATTACTCTATACCTATGGAAACTGCGTGTCTGAAATTTTGCCAAAAATAGTTTAGTATAATATCCAAAGTTACTGCAAAATTTGATTGGTCTACTGCAGAGGGTTCGAGTAGCTGCCATACAACTCCTTCTTTTATATGAGCTTTACCCTACACCTGATGAAGCTGGGTGTCTGAAATTTTGCAAAAAATAGTTTAGTGTAATGGCCAAAGTTACTGCAAAATTTGGTTGGTCTACTGCTGAGGGTTCGAGTAGCTGCCATACAACTCCTTCTTTTATATAAGGATTACACTACACCAAATGAAGCTGGGTGTCTGAAATTTTGCCAAAAATAGTTTAGTGTAATGGCTAAAGTTACTGCAAAAGTTGGTTGGTCTACTGCTGAGGGTTCGAGTAGCTGCCATACAACTCCTTCTTTTATATGAGCATTACTCTACACCTAATAAAGCTGAATGTTTGAAATTTTGCCAAAAGTAATTAACAGGATGATATAATGTATAAGTTACGGTCATACGGGTATCCCAGAGTTGACACAGTCTACTCTACTGCACTCTTCCTCGTTTTAAACTAGCTAATACCCGGTGCGCGTTGCGCAAATTTTTTTGTGGGGCCGACGGGTGGTCAAAAAAAATTTTGGGTCCAAATTTTGTCCGATTTTACGAAATTCTGCTTTGGCTTAAAAGAAAGCCCCACAAAAAAATTTTATTGACTTGCATTAACCCATTGGGGCCAACAGCTTTTTATAGGTTTTTTTTATAGGTTTTTTCAATACTTAACTCTAAATTTAAAACGGTTTGACCGTTTTCTTAAAATTTTGTATACGTGCTCCCCTGTGAGAATTGAGTTGACACTATTAACAGATTTGGAATTTGTTAACCCATGTCGGCCCGACGGTTGGTCAAAATAATGTTGTCAAAATTTGCGAAGTACTGCTTTGGCTAAAAAGAAAGCCTCAAAAAAATTTTGTTGAGTGATTTGGAAGCAAATTACGTCCAATTTGCGCAATACTGCTTTGCCCAAAGAGAAAGTGTAGTTCCGTTAACCCAGTGGGGCACAGTGGCTTTTAATAGATTTTTGCGTTACTTAACTCTAAATTAAAAACGATTTGACCGGTTTACCTCAAATTTTATATGTGTGAAGCAACTTGAAAATGGAGTTGAGTCTGTTAACAGTCCGTCCTGCGATTTTTCAAAAAATTTTTTTTGGAAGTAAATGACGTCAAAATTTGGAAAGTAGTTCGTAAAACAGAAAGTTTCAAAAATTACTAGAATAATCCTAGAAAAATCGTTTTAAAAAGATTGCTTTCACACATTTTAAAATTTACATGTGTAAACCGTGTGTAAGTTTTGTGTTAACTTTTTGCAGTAACATCAAATTCAATTAAACCTCCATTGAGAGGCGCAGCAACGCGCACCGGGTATTAGCTAGTAAAATATATTTAAGAAAATTATAACTAGACATTGGTAATTTGATTTGAAATAACATTGTGGTGGTTTTGGCTTTAAAAAAAGAAATCCAACTGAATAATTCGAAGTATTTGTGAAGTTGAAAATCTTTACACATTGAATATTCTCCTTCAGATACAGGTTTTGTCTTCAATATCTGATATAGATTCTGTGACTATTATATGGCTATCACTTGGAATACCTTCAGTCATTGGTTTAATTGTTTCATTGTCTGGAACCATTATTGATGAAACGGTTGATGATTCAATATCAAATGGTCTTATTTTGTCCTTTTCTAAATCACTTGTTGCTTTTTCTGTTGTAGAGGATCCGTCAGTTGAAACTTCTTCAATTTTGTCTGTAGATATATCTGGAATCATTTGTTCAAGCATTGAGTCTTCTTTCCTAGCGTCCTTTCTTTATCTGCACTTGTACTTGTTTCTATTTCACCAGCTAATAAAGTTGTAAGTAAGGTGGTGATAGACAAATTTATAACAAAACAAAAGTAGTTTTGGAAGAGTGGGCGCGTTGTCTTTGTCTAACGAATAATTACTTTCCGAGATAACTACTTTCAAAATAATTTTGTAAAATTTTTAAAGATTTATTAAAATTTTCGCCCCTTTTACATGAAGTTTTAAAGTAAATATAATGTCATAATGCCGCAAATATATTTGTGACGGAGAGCGGTGAAGGAAAATTAGTTTTCACTATTTATTGCCTTTTTGCAATTTTGTAATTTTTACAAAAATCTAGTCGATAAAGTCTTTTCTAATGCCTTTTCTAGGATTGCTTTTGTCTCTAATAATCTGTAAATCAGTACCATTAACCTAGATATGAAAAGGAATTAGAAGAACAGTTGACAGATAACCGATTTAGATTTGAAGCTTTAAGTTTGTTCCTGGTTAGATCCAATTTTGTTTCTAAATGTTAGTAGCTCAAGTGTATGGCTTGCATTAGAATTGAAACAAAGAGTTGATATAGTTATAAAAGGCACTGACACACATAACTAAATCAACTACGATAACCTAAAAAACCAAATGATCTAGAATTCTGCAATTTTCACAAATCGGTTCAAATAATTGCTGTATAATCTACTGCATTTTTATTCAGCTACAAGTTCTTGGTATATTTGATGAAATTCTAAGGTGATAGGTTTGTGAATCTGTTTTTAGAAATATTATATTTATCAACTTATAGACATCTTAAATTTAGTTAATCTGCTTTTATTGGAAAAAAATTTTTAATAAAATTTGGCTCGTCTGGTAACGTAGCTTCGAGGACCTGGCTTACTGCTTTTTATTTAACAGTCTTATTTTAACAGTCCAGATATCCCAAAGTAGACAGAGTACACACTTCTTCCTTTGCCCTTCAAGTTTTAATTGCAAAAATCAAATAATAATATGGAAAAATAAACCAATTGAAACATATTAACATAAAAGGATACAAGTCCTTGTTAGTCGCATATTTCGGAATAATAACAAAGTAATACACGG